>VZRS01012333.1:83509-98779 GCA_013398055.1 Ifrita kowaldi
GTGTAACATCAGTTTGCCAGATTTGGTTTGCCTCCAACCCCCTGGGATTGACCCCACTGCCTAAGGTGGGAATGGTGATTCTTTGGCAGTTCGGACATGTTGCCACAATGGCTCGGGCTTGTTCCCGCGTCAGATGGAAAGTGCGGGTTAGCGCTGGCACATTTTGGTGGTACATGGCATGGCTTATTTTGGCTTGCTTGAACAAATTTGGTAAAGTTGTTTGCTCTGCTGGGAGCGCCAATTGATTAGCTATCCAGTTGCCTTCGGCAATAAAGCCGGGAAGGTCCGTATGTGACCTCTTGTGCATGACGAAAAATGGTTGCTCTCGGTGGGAGATTAAGTTGATTAATTTCGAGAGCAAACAATAAATCGTCTGGTTTTTTACTTCTTTGAGCATTGCAAGCTCCGCTCCAGAAACCACCCCAGCTACATACGCTGAATCCGTGACTAAATTGAAGGGCTGGTCACGGAACCGTTCAAATGCTCTAACGACGGCTGCCAGCTCTGCCACCTGAGGCGAGCCTTTGACCTTTTGAACATCTTTCTCCCACTTTTGCGTCTTGGCGTCCCTCCAAGTCACAACTGACTTGTGGGAGGCTCCTGAGCCATCGGTGAAGACTGTTAGAGCATCTAGCGGCGTGTAAGAGTGTACAGATTTGGGGAGTAATTTGAAAACCGAATTAAATAGTTTGTGTTTCGGCGGGTGGATTGAGGTTTTACCTGAGAAACTGTCTAGAGCGCATTGCAAGGCTTCGTTGTTTTGAATTAGATGTTCGAGGGCCTCATTAGTCAATGGAAAGTGGATGCACTCGAAGTCGCATCCGGCCAAGGCACGGAGGTGCGAGTGGGCCTTGATGACAAGTTTTGCCATGACCTCCTGTGGCGTGGTGATGCTCTTGGATGGCGTGTGCGCAATAAAGACCCACTCGATGATTAGCAAGGGATCTTTCTGCGCTGCATCCCACTGAAAAATCATCCCGTGGAGGTGGGGCATCCTTCCTAAAATAATAAATTGAAAGTGGAGCGCTGGGCAGTAGCGATGGGCTTGTCTAGATGATAACACCTCTTGAACCCTTTGGACAGATCGTTTGGCCTCGGGGGTGAGGGCACGAGGTGAGTTCAATTCCTCACTCCCCCTCAGTAAGTTAAAAAGAGGGGCCAGGTCCTCAGTGGTTAATCCTAAAAGTGGTCTTATCCAATTGATGCTGCCACACAGCTGATGAAGTTCCTGTAATGTTCTGGGGTTGTCATTAATAACTATATTTTGGGGTGTAATGGTTGTGTTAGTGATGGTGAGGCCAAGATACTGCCACGGACTGGTGCGTTGAACTTTGTCCGTTTGAATTTCAAAGCCTTCCACTTTAAGTGTCGCAATCAGGGTGTCAAGGGTCCATTGCAGATATGACGGCTCAGGGGAGCAGACTAAGATGTCATCCATGCAGTGAAGGATGATTGAACTTTTTGCTCGTTTTCGGATGGGGTCCAAAATGCGAGCGACATACCACTGGCAAATTGTGGGGCTGTTTTTCATCCCTTGAGGGAGGACTCGCCAGTGGTAGCGTCGCATTGGCGCTTCCCGATTAATACTGGGCACCGAAAACGCAAACCTTGNGGGCACAGAAAACACAAACCTTGGCATATCATCCGGGTGTAAGGGAATTTGGAAGAAGCAGTCTTTGATGTCGATGACTGCTAGTTCCCAATTCCTTGGGAGCATTGAGGGAGATGGCATTCCTGGTTGCAGGGGCCCCATGTCTACTATTACTTTGTTTATTTTTCTTAAATCGTGGAGGAGTCTTCATTTGTCTTTTCCTTTTTTCTTAATAACAAAAACTGGAGAATTCTAGGGACTATTAGATGGTTCAATATTACCTTTTTGGAGCTGCTCGTCCACGAGTGAGTTGAGTGCCTTTAATTTGTCTGAGGATATGGGCCACTGGTCCACCCAGACAACATTGTCTGTAGTCCATTGTAACTTCTGGGAAGGGCGCTCTGCAGTGGCCCTTACTGAAAAGCCCGACTGTCGTTGGCCAATTCCAGTCGGGTGCCCCATTGAGACATGAGGTCTCTGCCCCAGAGGGTAAATCCGGAGTTGATAACAAACGGTCTAATGGTACCCACTCGACCCTCCGGTCCCTCCATCTGCACAACATCCCGGCTTTGCCGAGCGGTGACTGCTCCGCCTACACCCGAGACGAGGCCGTCTTCGGTTTGCAGTTCCCATCCTTGTGGCCAATCAGCTGCCGAAATAATAGTCACATCTGCTCCCGTGTCCATCATACCTGCAATAGAAGAAAAGGCTTGGTTACGAGAGAAGTCGTTTTTAACGTTGCAGGTATACATGGGACGGTGATCTCCTAAAGCTTGAGCCCAAAAGGCTCCAGGAGTCATTGTAGAGTCATTGTCCTTGTCCGTTTGGAGTGGAATCGCTTGCGCGATTTCAAAGTTAGTGGGTAAAAAGAAAGGTGACCAGTTGCATTTGACAATGACATTGATCTGGCCCTTGTCGTCCGTGTGGCAAGTGCGGGAACGACCTCCACGTCCAACGGCGCTGGATGGGGGTGCCCGAGAATGAGTACCTGACTGTTGGATAGAGACTTTGACAGCTTGCACTTGATTGTATAATGCAAATTGTGTGGAAAGTTATTCGCTTCTATCGCAGAAAGAATGATTCTTTTGACGACCTCTTTAGTTGTGTCGTCACGCGGTGGGGTCGTCTCTCAGTGCTTGTTCAATGGTTTCCCTGCACGGGCGTTGATGGATTTCCTGAGGGGACCTGCTTTTTGTCTGAAAAAGAATCTCTTAAGAGAATTATGAACTGGTGCAGGTGCGCGACAATACTTGGCGGTGTGTCCCTGTTTGCCACAGCGGACGCACACGAATTGATTATTGTTAGGGAAACTTGTGGTGTTAGGGAAGTGTGGAGGGTTGCTCCTCCCTGGGTCAGTGTTGGTGACCATTGCTCGCCTACCCATTCCCCCTCTTTCCTTTGGTGCCTCTGCGTCTGGGTCTCCCTCCTGCGCCATACAAGCTTCAGTCATTAATACGAGACTGGGAGGTGGTTTAAAGGGAAGGGAGTGGATGATCCTTTTGCAAACCTCGTTCGCATTTCCTTTCGCGATGTCTCTTCAAATTTGTTGACAATACTCCTTGTTTGGGACCTGTCTGCTGACAGCCTCTTTTAAACGATCGACAAAGTTTACAAAAGGTTCATCATGTCCTTGAATTATTTTATAGTATGGAATAATTTTTGTTGTCTTCTGTGGGATGCCAAAAAAGATCCGTTCCGCAGCACCGTAGATGGATTCCAGAACAGGCCGAGGTATAAAGTGGGCTTGGTCTTGTGGTTTGTTGTAGTTGCCCTCCCCAGTGAGATGGTCTGTTGTCAAATGGGCGTTGTCGGGGTGTTGAGACAACGTCGGGAGAAGTTCCTGCAATGCCTCCGTCCATAAGGCCAGCCAGAGGTGAAATTCGGCTGATGTTAGGAGGGAGGATACAATCTTTTTAATGTCATGAGGAACCAATGTTGTTGCCGTGCAAATAGAATTGAATAAGTTTTTAAAATATTGACTGTTTCTCCCGTATTCTTTTTGTGTTTTGCAAAGGTCTTTCAATTGCTGGTACTCGAATGGTCTCCACTGGGGGTTCTGACCTGTTCTGGGATTGTAAACGACGGGTGCTGCGAAAGGGGGCTTAAATGGGTTGCTGCCAGGTTCTAGTTCCCGATTCAAGACGGCGTCCGTTCTGGAACCCAAGGCGTGGGAACCGGAAGGGGGTGCGTGGGAACTAGGAGCCGGATTTTCCCACGGAGTGACGTCATAACTGGGAGGGGCAGAGGGGCACCAAAGGTCTCGCCCACCAGGGGCGGAGTTAATGTTATGGGAGGAGTTGTGGGAGGAGGCAAAGGANGAGGCAAAGGAGGAGTTAGACACGTGGGAGGAATTGAGGGAAGGCGGGAAAAAGGGATTGTGGGACGGGAGGAGGAAAGGATTATGGGAAGAAGAAGCTGCTCTGGCGGGACCTGCCACGCGGTTGCCGCCATTTTGGAAGCAAGGGAACGAGGTGTGGGGAGAGGGAAATGGCTGCTGCCAAGCTGTAGTCTGGCAGCCATTTTGTAAAGCACAACTAGAACTGGTTGGGGAAGGATGGCAACTTGGGGTAGAGGGAACAGGAGACGGGGATCGGGAAAGGTCCGCAGAGGGGTGATCAGTCCCTCTGCAGCGAAGGTGTGGAGAGGATCGAGCAGAGCCGGGAGGCTGATGGCGATCCCGAGCTTGTGAGCTGGACGCTCTGGTCGATCCCCGCTGCTTAGGGGAAATTGGGGATGGAGAATGGGATTTTTGGGAAGACAGGGAAGGAGAAGGAGAACTGGGAACCGAAAACGAAACAGAAGACCTTCCTTTATTCCTTCTTTCTGTAATAATAGCATTTTTAATTTGGGTTAACAATGGGCCGAATTTGTCTGCATCCCTCTTTTTATATCCCTTTAAATCCATTAACGTGTTTCTAACTGTATTCCAAAACGTGACACTTTTTAAATCAGATGCAGTGACCCCAGGGAAATAAAGAAAGATCCAATGAACAAACTTTTTTAACCGTGATTTAGAAAACTTAAAATCCCCCTTCTCTAAGATCTTCACAATTTTTTCAAAAACACTCCGTTCTGACGCCGAGAGTCGGTTGCCCATGGTGAGTGTGGCTAAGCAAAAAACGGCAAACCGACCGAAAAGCCGATAGTAAAGTAGAACAAAAAGGCGAAACTAAAGAAATGGCGTCGAACCTCACCCCCGCCCTGCAGGAAAGGGATAACGAAACTAAAATGGTCCGCGACGCAGTGGCCAAATCGAGGGTCCCAGTAAAAAAGAAGACCTCTACCGAGGCAAGAAAAGGCAAGAGAAGACCCGTAAAGAAAATCACTCACCAAACACTGAGCTGGAGAAAGAAAGCTGCAAGGCGAGGTCCTCTGGGGTGATGGCAGGTAAAATCCTTGTGGATCCTGGTGGATGAAAGCCTCGGAGCGTCGCTGGAGACGAAGTGCGCTCAACGAGGAAAAAGGAGAAGGGCAACGAAAAAGCCGACAATGTAATCTGCAGGGACGGCGGTGCTTTGCCGTCCCTGTTCGGGCGCCACGTGACATGCTGGCCATGGTGGCGAGCCTCGGGAGCCCTATCAAGCCCCCTGGGGTCGACCTCGTGCCCTGCCTGCAGACACGAAATGAGGTCGGCAGCGTTGCCCAGCGGGCACAGTGCAGGCGGGCAGCTCTGCGCTCTTCTCCTCTGGGCAGAGGAGGTAGATGATGAAGAGCCCGACTGTCCCAAAGGCAAAGAGGCAGCGGAGCGGAGACTTCCAACTGCAACGGATTTATTGGGGGAAAGAACCGGGAAAATCTGAGGGAAATCTGAGGGGAACAGGGACTGTGCACTGGTTTAAAAGGCGGAGGAAAAAGGGGAGGAGTACATGGGAATAACCAATAGGAAAGAGGCAACTGGGAGGAACCAAGGAACATACGACCAATAACTTTAACTCGGGGGAGGAGACCTTCACAGTGAACCAATGAGGGATCGTACAACTTGGAAGGTTCTAGAACAAGGGGATGGAATAACAAGGAGAGGCGTGGCGTTTACACTGTTGCCACCTCAAATGATCCTCCCAGAGAACTGCCCCCCGAATCGGATTCGTCCGCCCACCGTCGTAGGCGGGACGGGCTTCCGAAGGGCGGTTCCTGAAGGGACCAAGAGGATGCCCTCATAGAGGGCGCCCCAACAGTGCACATATGTCAGCTGACCGAATTCTGAAATATGTGTCACGTCCATTTGCCACACCTCTCCACTATTGATGCCTCTTGGGTTCACCTTACTGCGTAGGGATGGTAGCTGGTATGTCTGACAGCTGGGGCACATTGCCACAATGGCTTTTGCTTCAGTTTGCGACAGATGGAACATGCGAATCAAGACCAGAACGTTCTGGTGGTACATGGCGTGGCTGATTTGAACTTGCTCAGACATTAGAGGGAGCTTAACTAATTCCACTGGCGAAGCCAGGGCATCGGCTTTCCGGTTGCCTTCAGCAACTGAGCCTTGCAGTTCAGTGTGCGATCTCACATGCATTACGTAATATGGTTGCTCCCGGTGGGAAATACGGTATATCAGTTTCGACAGCAAGTTGCAGATTTTCTGATTAGAGATTTCTTTTAAGAGAGCATTTTCAGCTCTCATAGTTACTCTCGTCACATAAGCTGAATCAGTAATGAGATTGAAAGGTTCAGGGAACCGCTCAAATGCCCTAACAACGGCTGCAAATTCCGCCACCTGTGGTGATCCTGGGACGGTTTTAACATCAGCTTCCCACTGCTGTGTTTGGGGATCTTGCCAAGTTGTCACTGGTTTGTGAGTTCTCCCCAAGCCATCTGTAAGAATGGTCAAGGCATCTTTGAGGGGTTTCCTACTTTGAACCTCTCTTGGAATGATAAAGAATGTTTCATGAAACAATTTATGTTTTGGGCGATGGCTGGAGATTTGCCCAGAGTAACTATCTAGAGCGAACTGCAAATTTACATTTGTTTGGATCATGTGCTCTAATTGGTCTAAGACAATAGGGAGGTAAATACATGTAAAATCGCACCCCGCCAGTGTCCGGGGCCGAGCTCTACTCTTAATGATGACCTTAAATTATCACTTGGGATTTCTGAATGAGGTTTCAGCCTTGTAATGGCTCCCTGGGTCCTTATCCCTAGGCTCCGGGGCTGTCCGCCTCTGGGAAGCGCTGTCCCACAAGGTCGGCCCAGCGACCTGCCTGCAGACACGAATATCGTGTCGAGTCAAAGGCTGCCAGTGATCGGGCGTCACTGGCGAGGTGCGCGCTGATGCGCAGCAGGCACGCTCACGAAAGGCTGGAGATGTAGAGACCCCGAAATCGCCGGAGGCAAAGGAAGCGGGAGAGAGCTATTCCGTTTGAAGACCAGAGAGTTTATTGCTTGATCGGGGAAACGGAGATATCTGAGGGAACAGGGTAGAGTGCAAGGGTTTTAAGGGAAAGGAAAAGGGGAGGAGTTTACAACCTGGACCAATAGGGAAGGATCAAAGGGGAGGAACCCGGTTACAGACAGCAAATCACAATACAACAAGGGAGGGGACTACCTGAACCAGCCAATAAGGTATCAAATGCAGCAGAACTTCCTGGAAAAGGGGGCAGGTAGTAACTCGGGGGGCGAGGTCTCTAAACTGGGGATCCACCCATGGATCCTCCTTCTGATTCTGACTCATCCGCCCATTGGATGGCCATGGATGGATGGACAGGGGGTGGTCTCCTGCCCAGCCAGAACACCCCAACATCTCCCCCGTTTTTGTTTAATAAACGAAAAAGCCGATACTTAAGAAAGGGTAAGGAAAATTAGGCATAGGACAAGGATAAGTTCTAAAAGGGACTTGAGGATGGATGTTCCCCAGGTGGAAAGTCTGGCACCACGAAATAGGTTTTCAAACCAGTTCTTGTTTTCTTCCTTCAGTTGCTGAACTTCTGGCTTGATCTTTTGTATGGTGCCATGGATGCTCTCGGCATGTGACTCCAGATTGAAACCGCACATTCCTTCAAACTCTTCGCATCCATGGCCATGTGCGAGGAGCAGGAAGTCGATGGCAGCACGGTTTTGGAGAGTTGCGTGCTTGATTGATTCCTCATCTACGAGGAGCTCGCCTAGGGTTTGGGAGGTGTTAATTCGCCTGTTTGTCTAGCCAACATTCGATATGCGCAATTTGCCCAAGAGCCCTGGCGGCAGCAACCCATGGGAGAAAAACTGAGACTGCGATCCTTTTGGAGTATGGCCGTGACACAATTTCAGAGTCACAGTCCTCTCTGATATTGGCAATCACTCTTTTTGTTCTCTTTTGGGATGTCCAATCAATCAGGTGCTTCTTGTCGGGGTAAGTGAAGCCAATTGTCCCAGGGTGCATGGCCCTCCTCATAGATGGGATGGGATCCCAGCCCAAGCTCGGTCACCACAGATGAAAAATACTCCCTTGGGGAGTTGCCTGGGTTGCGGAGTGGACTCGGATGGTGTTGGTGCAGTGCACCATTCAACAATGTTGTAAGCCAAATAATGAGGGTTGACCCCCAAAATTTCTGGGTTACGTCTGGTGGCAATGTGCCACTCTCTGCCTTTGAACCTGTAGTTGAAATTTATACAGTATGTAGCTTTGGCGGAGCCAACAAGGGCCAATTCTTGTGGCTCCTGTGTTGCATGCAGCAGTATCTTTGTCCACTTGTCCCAGGACCCGACCGGGTTAGGCCTTTTCCCCATGAATGGGTACTCATTTGGTCTCAAAGGGATCCCGACCAAGCACGTGGACATAGGGTCCTCCGTGCTGCTCATTGAAAGACAAAGTCCGGACTGGTTGAGCGCCTTTGCCAAGGTGGTCCACATGTTAGCCTTCGATTGGGGAACAATCCATCCCAGGAGTAGTGGAGGTAGGGACAGGAACAACAGGAGTTGAAACAGGAGGGGATGCATGGTGAACCTGAAACGGGAACAAACAACACAAGATATCAATAATCTAATAGAAAATGATTTAACTGAACTGGGGTTCAGGTAATATCCTCCTTAGGGGGATTTCTTTATCCTTGTCCAAAAATGGTTTGATCCATTTGCCCGGGACCCATTTCTGGCCCGCCAAGGTCGATACACATCCAAAGCCTCTTCCCCAGGTTAACAATGGGAAAGGGCCTTGGTTTTCCTGGCTATGTGGATCCTTTATTAAAACAGAAGGTTTTTGTTTAAACTTGATTTGGATGTTTTCGTTAAAATGTCTCACAACTGGGCTGTTTGCATCCTCGAAAGAACAGTTCAAAAAGTTCATTGTAAACAAGGCTTTGGAAAGACGGTGAATGGGCACTTCTATCTGGTCTCCCCCTCTCTGCTGATCCAACACTCTCTTGAGTGTTTGGTGCGTCCGTTCAACGATGGACTGACCGGTGGGGGAGTGTGGGATACCTGTCTTGTGTTGAATTCCCCACGTCTGAAGAAACCTTAACATCGCTGACGAGGTGTAGCAAGGTCGCAAATGCAAGCATTAAGTGATTGATGACATCCTTCATCTTCTCGCCTGCGTGTGCCGAGGCGAACACTGCACCTGAAAAGGTGTCTACTGATACGTGCACATACTTTAATCTTCCAAATGATGGAACATGTGTAACATCGGTCTGCCATAGTTCGTTACTTCCCAACCCCCTGGGATTGACCCCACTGCCTAGTGATGGAATTTGGAACTTTTGGCAGTTGGGGCATGTGGCCACAATTGCTCTTGCCTGTTCACGCGTAAGGTGGAACATGTGTGCGAGAGCCGGAACATTCTCATGGAACATAGAATGACTCATCTTGGCCTGCTTAACCAAATTTGGCAAATTTGCCTTCCCAACTGGGAGCGCAAATTGATCTGCCCTCCGGTTGCCCTCTGCAATGAAACCTGGAAGGTCGGTATGCGATCTCACATGCATTATGTAAAAGCGTTGCTCTCGGTGGGAGATTAAGTACACTAATTTCGAGAGCAGGCAGTAAATTGCTGGAATTTTTTACTTCTTTGAGCGTCGCATGTTCTGCCCTGGACACAACTCCTGCAACATAGGCCAAATCAGAAACCAAATTGAATGGTTCTTTCTGAAACCTTTCAAATACCCTGACAATGGCTGCTAGCTCTGCCACCTGGGGCGAACCATCCACTCTTTGGATGTCGTACTCCCACTTACGCGTCTGGGGATCCCTCCAAGTCATTACTGACTTGCGGGATGCTCCTGAGCCGTCAGTGAAAACTGTCAGGGCATCCAAAGGTTTACTTGATTGAATGGATTTGGGAATTACTTTAAAAACTGAATTGAATAGCTTGTGTTTGGGCGGGTGAATTGAATTTGACCTGAAAAGCTGTCTAGGGCAAACTGCATTGTGGCATTCGTTTGTACAAGGTGTTCAAATGCCTCGTTAGTGACAGGTAGGTAAATGCATGAAAAGTTGCATCCGGCCAGGGCACGGAGGCGGGAGCGGGCCTTGATGATCAGTTTGGCCGTTTGTTCCTGTGGCGTTGTTATACTCTTGGATGGTTGGTGCGAGAGAAATACCCACTCAGTGATAAACAAGGGGTCTCTCAGCACCTCATCCCACTGGAACAAAATTCCATGGAGGTAGGGCATGGCTCCTAGGATGATGAACTGGCAGTGCAGTGTGGGCTCATACCTGTGAGCTTGCCTTGATGAAAGTGCTTGTTGTACCTTGTTAATTGAGTTCTTAGCTTCCGGTGTCAGAGATCTTGGCGATGTCAACTCATCGTTCCCTTTCAAAAGATTAAAGAGAGGCATCAAACCCTCCGTGGTAAGTCCAAGCAGAGGCCGAATCCAGTTTATGCTCCCGCATAACTGGTGCGGCTCCTGCAAATTCTTGGGATTGTCATTGATTATGATCTGTTGTGGGACAATAGTTCTGTCAGCTATGGAAAGGCCCAGGTACTTCCATGAGCTTACTTTTTGTACTTTTTCAGTTTGAATTTCAAAACCCTCCTTTTGGAGCGCCTGAATAACCTTTTCCAATGTCCAATCCAGGTATGATGGATTAGGGGAGCAGAGTAAAATGTCATCCATATAATGTAAAATGATGGACTTTTGGGTGACTTTTGGGATGGGAGATAGAATGCGAGCGACGTACCACTGGCAGATGGTAGGGCTGTTCTTCATCCCTTGCGGGAGAACGCGCCAGTGGTAGCGCCGCATTGGTGCTTCCCTGTTAATTGACGGCACCGAAAAAGCAAACCTGGGTGCATCGGTCGGGTGCAGGGGGATCTGAAAAAAACAGTCTTTTATATCAATAACAGCCAATTTCCAGCCCCTTGGGAGCATCAAACGCGATGGCATTCCTGGTTGCAGGGGCCCCATGTCCTCTATGACAGCATTTATTTTCCTCAGGTCGTGGAGGAGTTACCACTTGTCCTTCCCCACCTTTCTTATAACAAAAACTGGGGAATTCCAGGGGCTGTTTGAAGGCTCGATATTACCCTTTGCAAGTTGCTCCTCCACAAGCGAGTGGAGCGCACTCAGTTTATCTTTCAGAAGAGGCCACTGATCCACCCAGACTGGTGTGTCTGTTTTCCAATTTAAGCGCTGTGTGGGGCGCTCTACAGTGGCCTCTATTAAAAATCCTGGTGGTTGGATGCTAATTCCAGCTGGGTTCCCCATTGGGACATGAGATCCCTGCCCCACAATGTGAAACCAGAATTGATAACAAAGGGTTGGATAGAACCTACCCGATCTTCCGGACCTTCGATTTGAATAATTTCTTTGCTCCTTTGAGCTGTGACAGATCCGCCAACACCTGAAACGAGGCCGTCGTTGGTTTGCGGCTCCCACATCTTGGGCCAATCAGCAGCCAAACTGATGGTAACGTCTGCTCCTGTGTCCATCATACCTGCAATGGAAACAGAGTCATTTTTATTAGGTAGTTGACAGTTTAACATTGGTCGGTCATTTCCAACCACCTGTGCCCACAAAGCTTGCAGAGTGGACAAGTCTGTTGACATGTTGCATGGAAGGAGAAGGACTTGTGCCACATCAAAGTTTTTGGGCAAGAAAAAGGGAGGAAAATTGCATTTCAGGATGACACTGAACTTCCCCTCAATGTCGGTTTTCGTTATCGTAGGTGTCACCTCTACGTCAAGTGGCGTAGAGCTTGGAGTTCCTAAAATAAGGATAAGTTGTTCACTTAGCTTTTCTGCAGTCGTACATGAAACACTATAATATTGATTGTGATCAAATGAAATGGAGTCTGTTGTCTTTGCCGCAAGTCTCCTGGCAGCATCTCTATTTGTATCTTCATGCGGGGCTGCCTCTCCGCGCTGTCTCTTCAGGTTCCCTGCTTCCCATTCACGGATGCTGGCGTTGGAACGTGGGGCTTCTCTGAAATAGATGGCTTTGGCACAGCGTGAATAGGGGCAGGTGCTTGACAGTATTTTGCCCTGTGGCCCTTTTTGCCACAGCGGCTGCAAATGTAAGTTGTCTTTTCTGTGTCATTTCCTCCTCCCTGATTGGTCGAAGTGACCATCACTTTTCCTCCGGACTCCCCCCTCTTTTTCGGTGCCTCCGGTTCCACCACTGCCTGGGTCATACATGCCTCTGTCATTAACAATAAAGTTGGAGGAGGCTTAAATGGAAGCGTGCCAATAATTCTCTTACAGACTTCGTTGGCGTTGCTTTTTGCAACGTCCCTCACTAACTGAGGGTGATGGGATTTATCAGGCACCTGTTTGGCCACCGCTTCTCTAATGCGGTCGACGAAGTCTATAAATGACTCATTGGGAGCTTGTACAATTTTATGATATGGAACAATAGTTGCCAATTTAGAGGGCATATTAAAAAACGTCCTTTCAGCCACCCCCCATACAGTCTCTAGGACAGGTCTCGGAATATGATGGGCCTGATCTTGGGGTTTTGAAAATTGGCCTTTGCCACATAAATGATCAATTGTCAAATAGGTGTTGTTTGAATCCCTCAGTATAATTGGGAGCTGTTCTTCCAATGCTTTTCTCCATAACCTGAACCATAAATCAAATTCACTTGGGGTCATGAGAGAAGAAATGATTTTGCGGATATCATAGGGGACTAAAACGTTGGCTGTACAAATGGAATTAAATAAATTTTTAAAATATTGATTTCCCCTACCATATTCCTTGCGAGCTTTACACAAATCTTTCATTTGATTATAGTCAAATGGTCTCCACTGACAGTTTTGTCCTGTTCTAGGATTGTATATGACAGGAGCAGTGAAAGGAGGTACAAATGGATTTGCATTGGGTTCCGGGTTCCCAGTAAAAATGGCATCCCTTCCGGTGCTCACAATGTGAGAACTGGAAGAGGAGGCGTGGGAATTGGAAGCCATTTTTTCCCAGGTTGCATCATAAATGGGTGGAGCCGAGGGGTACTGAAAATCCCGCCTGTCAGGGGCAGAGTTAAAAACTTGGGAGGAGTTAGAAGAATGGGAGGAATTAGAGAGTGACAGGTCGGAAGGCGGGAAAAATGGGTTCCAGGAAGAAAGGTAAAAGGGATTCTGGGATGAAGAAGGGGTTTTGGCAGGAACGACCATACAGTCGCCGCCATTTTGTGAAGGGGAAAGAGAAGGAGAAGGAGAGGTCTGGCACGCCACATGGTAACGGCCATTTTGTGGGGAAGAAGACGGAGAAAAATCTGCCTGAACAGCAAAGTCTTTTTTACATCTTAAACTTGGGTTATTAACGTGGAAAGCAGGAGAGGAGAGAGGAGTTTGGTGAGAGAGGTCCGTGACAGGGTGATCAGTCCTGCCTCGGCGAGGGTGCGGAGAAGATTGAGAGGAGCCAGGTAGCTGATGGCAGTCCTGTGCCTGTCGGCTTTTTGCGCCTGTCAATGTTCTCTGTGCAGGGAAAGAGGGAGAAGGAACAGGGGTTTTGTGGACAGAGGGAGAAGGAGAACTGGGAGTAGCAAATGAAACTGTGGATTTTTCTTTGCCTTCCCTTTCCTTTAAAGTTGCATTTTTGATTTGAATCAAAAGAGGAATAAATTTGTCAGCCGATCAATCTTTCAAATTCTGTAAATCAATCAAACGATTGCCGACTGCATTCCAAAAAGAAATGCTTTTAATATCGGAAATGGTAGTTTGCGGAAAGTAAAGAAAAATCCATTTAACAAATTTTCTTAACAATCGTTTTGAAAACTGAAAACCATCCCCCTCAAGGGAACCCACAACTGGGATAAAAATCTCCCAGTCAGGTGCTGTGAGCTGGTTACCCATATTGAAAATACAAAGAAAAGCACAGCACCCTTTTTGCTCCCCCTTCCTACGTTAAAAGGCACAACTTAAAAGAGAATAGCCCAAGGACCAAGGACCATGCAAAGCTCACCCAGGGTAAAAGAAGGATTAAAGAAAGCCCTGAGGTGGAATAAAGAAAACTTACCTAAAGCTTGGTCTTCGGGACAAAAACCGCAAGAAGGAGTCCTCCAGGTCAGGACTGGTCCTTGTCGAGAGGGTTGTCAGTCCTCCCTTTGGAGNCGCCCCAACAGGTCCTTGTATCTATTGCTTGCCCTTCCGGGGAAGAAGAGGGGGAAAAGGCTAAGGAGGGTACCGGTGTGAGGGCTGGGATGGAGGATCTGGAGTTGGGGAGGCACGACATTAAGGAAGGTACCTGGGAGAGTGAAGATAATGAAAGCCATGCCTGAGAGAGCAGAAGTAATGGGATGGGTGTAGGAGTGGCAGGAGGGGGGGGGAGAGGAGGNAAATACAAAGAAAAGCACAGCACCCTTTTTGCTCCCCCTTCCTACGTTAAAAGGCACAACTTAAAAGAGAATAGCCCAAGGACCAAGGACCATGCAAAGCTCACCCAGGGTAAAAGAAGGATTAAAGAAAGCCCTGAGGTGGAATAAAGAAAACTTACCTAAAGCTTGGTCTTCGGGACAAAAACCGCAAGAAGGAGTCCTCCAGGTCAGGACTGGTCCTTGTCGAGAGGGTTGTCAGTCCTCCCTTTGGAGCACGGCTCACGAAAAAGGAGCGCGCTCGAGGAAGGGACGTCGCAGGCGAAAGACTCGACTCGTGGCGAGTCTGGTGCAGATGACAAGAAGTCCAAGACTGCCAGGGAAGTCTGCAGGGACTGAGCTTGCGCTCAGGTCCCTGTTCGGGTGCCACGTATCGCTAAGGCTCTGGGGCTGTCCGCCTCTGGGAAGCGCTGTCCCACAAGGTCGGCCCAGCAACCTGCCTGCAGACACGAATATCATGTCGAGTCAAAGGCTGCCAGTGATCGGGCGTCACTGGCGAGGTGCGTGCTGATGCGCAGCAGGCACGCTCACGAAAGGCTGGAGATGTAGAGACCCCGAAATCGCCGGAGGCAAAGGAAGCGGGAGAGAGCTATTCCGTTTGAAGACCAGAGAGTTTATTGCTTGATCGGGGAAACGGAGATATCCGAGGGAACAGGGTAGAGTGCAAGGGTTTTAAGGGAAAGGAAAAGGGGAGGAGTTTACAACCTGGACCAATAGGGAAGGATCAAAGGGGAGGAACCCGGTTACAGACAGCAAATCACAATACAACAAGGGAGGGGACTACCTGAACCAGCCAATAAGGTATCAAACGCAGCAGAACTTCCTGGAAAAGGGGGCAGGTAGTAACTCGGGGGGCGAGGTCTCTAAACTGGGGATCCACCCATGGATCCTCCTTCTGATTCTGACTCATCCGCCCATTGGATGGCCATGGATGGATGGACAGGGGGTGGTCTCCTGGCC
>VZRS01012333.1:99459-146553 GCA_013398055.1 Ifrita kowaldi
GGGGGGAGAGGAGGCGTTGGAGGGGGAGGAGCTGGTAAACACTCTAATGGGTCCCACTGGGTCTGAGGTCTGTCTATTTTTGTATCTTTGGTTTCTCGGGACACTCAGTGTACTTCAGTTTCCTCCCAGCATTGCATCCAACACAGTGCATACTTTCTTTTTTCATCATCCGTTTCTGTTCCTGTCTCAGTCACCTTGTATAACTCCTCTCTTACCCACTTTTCTTTAGCGCCATAGCAAGGCCAATACGGTGGGCCATCTGNCGTTGGAGGGGGAGGAGCTGGTAAACACTCTAATGGGTCCCACTGGGTCTGAGGTCTGTCTATTTTTGTATCTTTGGTTTCTCGGGACACTCAGTGTACTTCAGTTTCCTCCCAGCATTGCATCCAACACAGTGCACACTTTCTTCTTTCATCATCCGTTTCTGTTCCTGTCTCAGTCACCTTGTATAACTCCTCTCTTACCCACTTTTCTTTAGCGCCATAGCGAGGCCAATACGCTGGGCCATCTGTCACTTTTTCGTTGGGCCGTACATTTAGACAATAACGTATCATTTTGGGCCTTTCTAATTCTTTCCATGACTCCATCTCACCCCATTTCGCTAACAATTTGGCAAGGAGACTATCCGGAGGAGTAGGTAACACATTCCTTTTTCCCTTCCCTCCTCATCTTTTTGATTCCTTCCCTATGCACTGGCCTATTTTGCTCACTCTTTATTACTTTCTTTCTTAACCAGTAATTGTAGTTAAGTGAAGAAAACAGAACCAAGACAAACAGCTACAAGCCCTGGGCAGTATGGAAAAAGTGTGGGAAAACATATGGGGTTGTGGGAAAATAAATAAAGGTCGTGGGAAAATAATAATCACTCTTGTATTTGAGTTGGCTGTATAAAAACCGATAACAACAATAATAATAGAATTAGAACGTTTAACTTAATTGTATACGCTATTGGAACCAAGAAAGTATTAAAAAAACGAAGAAAAATTAAATGACTGATATAGGAGAACTAAATCTAAGTACAAGAAAAGGTATAGTTACGGGGTCACTGGAAGGATTAAACGGGAATTCCACTGCAATGTATAACTACCAACTTATGTGACCAGTTAATCCCTGGTTCTAACTAAAGCTATACGTTTCAACGCAATTGGAGACTTCAAGGAGAGTTACTCAGATTAATCAAAGCTTTTTACACTACTAAACCAACCAAAAAAAGGTCCCAGTAGTATGGGGTGTGGGGGCTCCAAGGGAAAACTAAAACTTAGACACAAGAGCGAAATAGCTATGCTTGTGAACTGTCTGCTTGGTTAAGGTAACATCCAACCAATGTGTGTTGGGGACCCCTGCTACCGGCATGCCAACTATCAGCAACTGCCGTCCGCAGAAAACACAGACCAAAGCCCACTCTGGGGCTGATAACAGAAACGGACTAAAACCACAGCCAAGAAATGCGCATGATACGATAAGATAATATGTGTCGCCAAAAGGCTTATTCCCGCAGCAAAGATATACATCTACTGGTTCCAGGAACTACCAAACTACATTCCATGCTAAACAGTTCCTGGAAAAAGTTTGAATACGCATAATTGTTTATGAATATGTAATAGGCTGATGTGTATGTAAAGGGGGTCTCCGAAGTAACAGGCGTGCTCTTGGCTGAGCGCCAAAGCACCCAGCACTGTGAATTTTGCTTTATTATCTTTGTCCCTTGTTGTCCTTTATTAAACTTTTCAATCCTAACAGGAGAGTGAACCTCGTTCTTCACATAAACCTAAAATAAATCCTTAAGATCTTTGTGGTGGCAATTAAAATAATACACAATATCTTGGCACCAGTCCCTCAGCAAAACATTTAAATTAACACCTAATCCTACAAAATCATAATAAACCCCAAAACATACAAATGATCCTACACAAGTTAGAAACTCAACATTCATTTAAATCACTTGATGCAAACTTAAAACTAACTAAAACCCTACCTGGCAGGATCTATTCCTCACACCCTAAAATCTGCCTTTGGGACTTCTCGTCTCTAGAAGCACCCCTGCCATTCTAGGGTCTAAGGCGGAGCCAACGCCTCAGACCCACAGCCCAGGACACTCACCAGAGAGGAGGGTACCCCCCCTTCCTCATTCTAGGATCCCCGAGGCGAGGCTCCTATTCCCCCTCCCCTAAGGCTTTCTTCCCCGCCTCCTGCCAGGTAAGGGAGCAGGCCCCAGTTCTGGGGTCTGCTTATCCTCACAGATCCCAGATCAGGAGTATTTCAATAGGGAAGGGTCCTATCCCTCTCAGATCCCTGCGGTGCTTCTCCCTCTCCCCGAGAGGGCTCCCCGCGGTCTCTTGGCACTGCCAATTATATATAATCCTTTATTTAACAGTAACTGGGGACGGGTACAGGGAGTAGCACAAATACCGTGAGCAGCAACGCAGAAGAAATACAGCGTGGGCGCAATGCCGGGTGCTCCTTCAGCAAACAGGTTACCTCCGGAGAACCTGGTGCTGGGCACCAGAACCATTTATATAGTCTTTGGCTCAGTTTGTGATTGGCCAGTTCACTTTCAATCCCTTATTTGCATGTTTGATGTGATTGGCTCGTTTCGTGGTTAATTCCTGACCAATCATTAGTCTAGGGGACGATTTCATTGGCTGTCCTTTTTGTCCAATCAGCACCTTTCCTTGGTGATGCGAGAATGATGTCACGCATACTAAGAGGCGATGACGCTCCTCACGGCACCCTCAGGAGCCTCCCACTTCCCAAACAAACCGTGCATGCCCAAACAAACCGCATAAACCCCAACACTGACCCAAACCAGCAGTTAACACAGTCAACAAAACATTCCCTAAACTATCTCCAGAAGCCAACTCGGCTCCCCCCTCCTCCTTCATTAATTAATTTATTTAAACTGTGACCAAGGACCAAAACACTTTTAACAATTCCCCCCTCTTACTCTTTGATCGGGGTTTACCCTGCATCAATAACGCTTTTACTACACTTCTTCACCATATATTTTCCTCAACTTTCGATACTTTTTATACACTTCAGCCGCTGCTTCTAGGCTCTCTTCCTCTTTGGGGTCCTTTTGTGGATTTGTTTTCAGCACCATCAATTTTTCCTCGGCTAATTTCTCCATAGAGTTTTTGGTAATACTCATAATCATCCGAATGAGACAGGGCAGTAAACATGGAAGAAAAATAATGCTGGTTAAAGCACACAACCCAAAGAACATTAAGTTTTTCCACCATTTACCATTTAGCCAATCTTCCCACCAACTTGTTTTCAATAAAGGAGTCCACCTTTGAACCAGGACATTAGCTAGTTTTCGTATATTTTTGGTTATATTTTTGATAGCTTCTCCATGGTTGTCAATTTCTATACAATATTCTGAAGAATTAAATTTACTGCATACCCCTCCTTCTGCTGCTAAGAGATAGTCTAAAGCCAATCTGTTTTGATAAATGGCCAACCTAATTTGTTTTTGTTGTGATGTAATTAGATCTAAGGCTAAGGCNTGATGTGATTGGCTCGTTTCGTGGTTAATTCCTGACCAATCATTAGTCTAGGGGACGATTTCATTGGCTGTCCTTTTTGTCCAATCAGCACCTTTCCTTGGTGATGCGAGAATGATGTCACGCATACTAAGAGGCGATGACGCTCCTCACGGCACCCTCAGGAGCCTCCCACTTCCCAAACAAACCGTGCATGCCCAAACAAACCGCATAAACCCCAACACTGACCCAAACCAGCAGTTAACACAGTCAACAAAACATTCCCTAAACTATCTCCAGAAGCCAACTCGGCTCCCCCCTCCTCCTTCATTAATTAATTTATTTAAACTGTGACCAAGGACCAAAACACTTTTAACAATTCCCCCCTCTTACTCTTTGATCGGGGTTTACCCTGCATCAATAACGCTTTTACTACACTTCTTCACCATATATTTTCCTCAACTTTCGATACTTTTTATACACTTCAGCCGCTGCTTCTAGGCTCTCTTCCTCTTTGGGGTCCTTTTGTGGATTTGTTTTCAGCACCATCAATTTTTCCTCGGCTAATTTCTCCATAGAGTTTTTGGTAATACTCATAATCATCCGAATGAGACAGGGCAGTAAACATGGAAGAAAAATAATGCTGGTTAAAGCACACAACCCAAAGAACATTAAGTTTTTCCACCATTTACCATTTAGCCAATCTTCCCACCAACTTGTTTTCAATAAAGGAGTCCACCTTTGAACCAGGACATTAGCTAGTTTTCGTATATTTTTGGTTATATTTTTGATAGCTTCTCCATGGTTGTCAATTTCTATACAATATTCTGAAGAATTAAATTTACTGCATACCCCTCCTTCTGCTGCTAAGAGATAGTCTAAAGCCAATCTGTTTTGATAAATGGCCAACCTAATTTGTTTTTGTTGTGATGTAATTAGATCTAAGGCTAAGGCAGTTTGATTGGTTATTATCTCTACTACTGCTTGCAGACGAATTATTCGATTTAACATGTAGATGGGGGTTCGATACTCCCAACTACCATCCTGAGCCCAGGTAGCTGGACCATAGGTTTGAATAATCCTCTCCGGGGGCCATTCATCTTCTCCCCATTTTTGTGAGCCGCCTGTGAGGTCTCGTTTCCGCCACCTAAGGTTATCATACAGTGGGATGCTCAGGNGACCCAAACCAGCAGTTAACACAGTCAACAAAACATTCCCTAAACTATCTCCAGAAGCCAACTCGGCTCCCCCCTCCTCCTTCATTAATTAATTTATTTAAACTGTGACCAAGGACCAAAACACTTTTAACAATTCCCCCCTCTTACTCTTTGATCGGGGTTTACCCTGCATCAATAACGCTTTTACTACACTTCTTCACCATATATTTTCCTCAACTTTCGATACTTTTTATACACTTCAGCCGCTGCTTCTAGGCTCTCTTCCTCTTTGGGGTCCTTTTGTGGATTTGTTTTCAGCACCATCAATTTTTCCTCGGCTAATTTCTCCATAGAGTTTTTGGTAATACTCATAATCATCCGAATGAGACAGGGCAGTAAACATGGAAGAAAAATAATGCTGGTTAAAGCACACAACCCAAAGAACATTAAGTTTTTCCACCATTTACCATTTAGCCAATCTTCCCACCAACTTGTTTTCAATAAAGGAGTCCACCTTTGAACCAGGACATTAGCTAGTTTTCGTATATTTTTGGTTATATTTTTGATAGCTTCTCCATGGTTGTCAATTTCTATACAATATTCTGAAGAATTAAATTTACTGCATACCCCTCCTTCTGCTGCTAAGAGATAGTCTAAAGCCAATCTGTTTTGATAAATGGCCAACCTAATTTGTTTTTGTTGTGATGTAATTAGATCTAAGGCTAAGGCAGTTTGATTGGTTATTATCTCTACTACTGCTTGCAGACGAATTATTCGATTTAACATGTAGATGGGGGTTCGATACTCCCAACTACCATCCTGAGCCCAGGTAGCTGGACCATAGGTTTGAATAATCCTCTCCGGGGGCCATTCATCTTCTCCCCATTTTTGTGAGCCGCCTGTGAGGTCTCGTTTCCGCCACCTAAGGTTATCATACAGTGGGATGCTCAGGTCATGGCTATTCTCTCAAGGTAGCAAAAGGAAGGAGGGTCTTATTATTCCTAAAGTGCAACTTCCTCCTCAGTCTCCTGGTAGTGTGACATAAGCCCTTTCCCCACACAGCCAAAATAAATCTTCTGGGGCTACCGAAAAATTAGAAGCTGTAAACCCAATTCCTGCTTTACTCTAAAATTTATATACTTGGGGAATGTCAACAAATGGATTTGGATCTCGGGTACTACATTCATACAGCTTTTGATGCCTCACATATGTGCATCCAGTCTTTTGCAATCTAGCTCAATATAATGTTGCAGCTTTTTGTATCCATCGCTTATGGGTGTCGTTAACGGAATAATACCATTTGCAGGAGAGATCTCCTACCTTGGAGGTATATCGAAGTCCTTTTCTCCTTATGCACTCTTCTCCTATTGGTCTGGATTGTAAGGTCCAGGTTTCTTCTGGATTTCTTCTTATTGAAGTTTTAGTTCCTGTTTCCACCCATCTTAGAAGCTCCTGCATACTTAGTGCGGTAGCTTCCCAGGGCCATACCTCGGCCATTTGGGTATCTCCACAAATCCAACAGTTAGTAATGTTAAACGTTTCACTTATACGTTCAACTAAGTCTACGAACAAATTTTTGCTATTTGAGATAATATCTCTTTCCTGTTTTATTATTACTCCTTGTACCTGCTTTTCCTTAATCTGGTGTCTCCCATGTGGCCCCTGCTTCGAGTTTCCTATTGTTGCGTTTTGCTGAAAACAAATCCACTTCTCTTTAATAGGGCACTCTCCTTCTAATTTTTGTTTAAAACTCCCTACATTTTCAGCTAGCCAATAAGTTGTTCCTTCTTCTTCACAGGTTTGAGCATTTGAATAATCCAGGCAATTCGGGTTCGGGCTAGTATGGATCCTTATTACAGCACTTTGGATTTCTCCAAAGTATAGGGGATAGTAGCATCTGTCGCGTGTGCCTGCCTGTGTTTCTTGAGCCCAGACACAGATGCTTATTAGCCACAACACTAGCAGGGGTCCGGTACAATGTACCCTTCGGAAGTTTACATTCATGGGTGCTCCCATGATGTTACACTGTGTCTCGAAGGGCAGGGATTGATCCGGTCTTGCCCCCTGTAGTGAGATTCTCTGTATCCTTTTATTTTTGGCCGGAAACCCTATATTCACTGCTGCTGCCCTTACCCCCTTGCACTTTATTTTACTTCTTTTTGAGCCAAATCACTAATATTGATGGAGAATGCCCCGTTTTTAAAAGTTCTCTAGAATTATGGGGGTTCAAGTGTTTTGGTCTTTGAGTCCTTATTTATATTAATCTTATTAACAATAAAGTTTTAAGCATTAGCATCTAACGCAGTAGCATACAGACAACTTATTAATTGGTAACAGTGATTAATTACTATTAAGGTTTCTTTTCACATATAACATGTATACACAACTTATTATTTCAATTTCTGGCCTTTTGGATCAGAAACAGTCAATCGACAGGCATCAGGTAGTTCTTTTTCTCTTCAGGATTAGTTTAGCGCCGCCTTGATGTATAGCTTTCCACTCAGGTAGGTCAGGAGGTGCTGGCACAGGTCCTTTTACTCGGGTTGCATGGGTCCACCCCCTCTCTTGGGTCCGCACAGCCGTCTCTGTAGTCAAGAGAACCTGAAAAGGACCTTCCCATTTTTCAGTTAGAGGTTTTTCATTCCATGCTTTTATTAATACCCAGTCTCCCGATGTGAGGTCATGAATTCTAAAATCAATGGCAGTACTTTGAGGGAGATATAGCCTCACTTTCTCAAATCTTCTAAATTTCGGGCAATAATTTGGATGTATTGTCTGGTACTCTGCTCCCCTTCCTCATGTGTTCCACTATTCTCTTTGTTCGGTATTGGGAATGGCAACCCAAACATAGACTCATATGGAGACACCCCCAAATCTGCTCGTGGTTTCGTTCTCATCCTTAACAATACCAAGGGCAAACATTTCAACCAGTTCATTTTGGTCTCTATTGTTAATTTTGTAAGCATATTCTTGAGGGTTTGGTTTGCCCTTTCTACCCTCCCAGGACTTTGAGGGTGCCACGGGGTGTGTAACTGCCAAATGATTCCAAGAGATTTCATTGTCTGTTGCAAGACCTTGGACGCAAAGTGAGGGCCTCTACCTGAGTCTATTACTTTTATTATTCCATATCGAGGTATAATTTGTTTTAACAGTATTTTACTAGCAACTTGGGCTGTGGTGTTCACAGTTGGAAAAGCTTCTACCCAGTGTGTGAGGTGATCTACTATTTTTAGTAGATATCTAAATCTTTTAATTCGAGGAAATTCTGTGAAATAAATTTGTACATTCTGGAAAGGCCGTATTGCCAATTGCCTTCCTCCTGAAGGTGCGGTTCTCATTACTTTTCTGTTTACCTTTAGGCATATCAAGCAACTTTTTGTGATTGTCTTTGCAATTTCATAAATCCCTACACACACAGTTTCTGAGGAAGGCATCACACAATGCCTGCGTTCCCCAGTGGGTAGAAGCATGCATTTCCCCCAGAACCTTCCCGGCTAGAGCTTTATTTAAAACTTGCCTCCCATCTTTCATTCTCCATTTCCCTTCTTCATCCTTAGTAGCACCATTTTCCCTGAATATTTCTTCCTCCCGTTCAGTAAACTTTGGGATCTCTTCTCTTGCGGCTCTTTACAGTTGATCATCATTACCTTTATTTCTTTATCTTTTAATGCTGCTTCTTTTGCTACTTCATCCGTTAAGTTGTTTCCCAATATTTCTCTGGAGGTTCCTTTCTGACACCCTCCGTTATGAACTATGGCAATTTCCTCAGGACCCTTTACTGCCTCTAGAATTTCCTTCACTATACCTTCATGTATCAAATTCTTTCCCTTTGAATTAAGAAAACCCCTTTCCCGCCAGATCTTTCCATAAGTATGTACAATCCCGTAAGCGTATTTGGAATCCGTATAGATAGTGCCTTTCTTCCCTTTTAACAATTCTAATCCCCTTTTCAAGTCATAAACCTCGCAACTCTGGGCTCACCACTTTCCAGGTAGTTTACCTCTCTCTGGAGTCTCCATTTTACATCCATCTATGACTGCATAACCCGCTTCCCTTCTACTATTCGTGAGGACCCATCTACAAAAAGGATCTCTCCCCCTACCAGGGGTTGTTCACACAAATCTCCTCTTACTCTAGTTTGATACTCTATTAGGTCCAAACACTCGTGTTCTAGATTTTCCTCAGGTTCTCCATACAAGAACTGAGCCCGATCTTCACTCTTAGATACGGCCAACTCAACTGTTCCAGCATCTAGCAACACTAGCTCATACTTTAGCAGCCTACTATCTGTGAGCCACTTGCTGACTCCTTGGCCCAAAATTGCCTTAATATCATGAGGTGTATATACCTTCATTTTTGCTCCTAAAGTTAATTTCTGAGCTTCTTTGACTAATGTTACTGTTGCCGCCACTGCTCGTAGGCAAGTAGGCCACCCTCTGACCACAGGGTCTAGCATTTTTGACACATACGCTATGGGTTTTCTCAGCTCACACCACTTTTGGGTGATAACTCCATATGCTATCCCATCTTCTTCATTGGTAAACAGCTCAAAGGGCCTCTCTAAACCGGGTAAATTTAAAACTGGGGCCTTTGCCAGCTTTCCTTTCAGTTCTCTAAATTTATTGTTATCTTCTAGCGTCCACTCTAGAGGTTCCCCTCCTACTAATTTATCATATAAAAATTTCACTGAGTTAGTGTACCCATCTATCCATTGGTTACAATACCCAATTAAGCCTAATATCTTCCTGATGTCCATTTTAGTTTTTGGCAGAGGAAGGGATAGGATACCCTGAATCCTATCTGCACTTAACTTTTTATATCCTTTACCAATTATATGTCCCAGGTATTTCACTTCTTTTTCAACAAACTGTAGCTTTCCTTTAGATACCTTTAGTCCCCTTTTCCCAAGAAATTTAATAAATCTATGGTTGTCTCACACACTTCTTTTTCCCCTGATATTAACAAGTCATCAACGTACTGCAACATTTTCGTCCTTCCTACAGCCACAAACTGCTTCAATAGCTCTTCTAAAGCCTGTCCAAAGAGGTTTGGAGACTCCGTAAACCCTTGGGGAGGACATGTCCACCTAAGTTGTTGTTTCCTTCCCTGCTCTGGATCTTCCCATTCAAAGGCAAAATAATTCCTACTGTCTTCTGCTAAAGGACAGGCCCAGAAAGCATCTTTCAAATCAGTTACACTAAACCATGCATGTTCTGGATGTACTTTACTTAACAGGGTGAATGGATTAGGCACTATTGGATACCTGGCTATAGTATGTTTATTAATTTCCCTCAGAGCTTGAACCAGAGGGTATGAACCGTCTGGCTTTTTTACCGATAAAATAGGAGTGTTATATGGAGACATACATGGCTCTAACACTCCAATTTCCATTAGCTCTTGTATAATAGGTGTTAATCCCATCTTTCCTTCTGCTGACATAGGGTACTGCTTTATTCGTATAGGTGGAATGTCCTTTTCCATTTCTACTTTTATTGGTGTTATATTCAGTAGTCCACATTTTCCTTTTTCTGCCCATACTTTTTCANTACTCTAGTTTGATACTCTATTAGGTCCAAACACTCGTGTTCTAGATTTTCCTCAGGTTCTCCATACAAGAACTGAGCCCGATCTTCACTCTTAGATACGGCCAACTCAACTGTTCCAGCATCTAGCAACACTAGCTCATACTTTAGCAGCCTACTATCTGTGAGCCACTTGCTGACTCCTTGGCCCAAAATTGCCTTAATATCATGAGGTGTATATACCTTCATTTTTGCTCCTAAAGTTAATTTCTGAGCTTCTTTGACTAATGTTACTGTTGCCGCCACTGCTCGTAGGCAAGTAGGCCACCCTCTGACCACAGGGTCTAGCATTTTTGACACATACGCTATGGGTTTTCTCAGCTCACACCACTTTTGGGTGATAACTCCATATGCTATCCCATCTTCTTCATTGGTAAACAGCTCAAAGGGCCTCTCTAAACCGGGTAAATTTAAAACTGGGGCCTTTGCCAGCTTTCCTTTCAGTTCTCTAAATTTATTGTTATCTTCTAGCGTCCACTCTAGAGGTTCCCCTCCTACTAATTTATCATATAAAAATTTCACTGAGTTAGTGTACCCATCTATCCATTGGTTACAATACCCAATTAAGCCTAATATCTTCCTGATGTCCATTTTAGTTTTTGGCAGAGGAAGGGATAGGATACCCTGAATCCTATCTGCACTTAACTTTTTATATCCTTTACCAATTATATGTCCCAGGTATTTCACTTCTTTTTCAACAAACTGTAGCTTTCCTTTAGATACCTTTAGTCCCCTTTTCCCAAGAAATTTAATAAATCTATGGTTGTCTCACACACTTCTTTTTCCCCTGATATTAACAAGTCATCAACGTACTGCAACACTTTTGTCCTTCCTACAGCCACAAACTGCTTCAATAGCTCTCCTAAAGCCTGTCCAAAGAGGTTTGGAGACTCCGTAAACCCTTGGGGAGGACATGTCCACCTAAGTTGTTGTTTCCTTCCCTGCTCTGGATCTTCCCATTCAAAGGCAAAATAATTCCTACTGTCTTCTGCTAAAGGACAGGCCCAGAAAGCATCTTTCAAATCAGTTACACTAAACCATGCATGTTCTGGATGTACTTTACTTAACAGGGTGAATGGATTAGGCACTATTGGATACCTGGCTATAGTATGTTTATTAATTTCCCTCAGAGCTTGAACCAGAGGGTATGAACCGTCTGGCTTTTTTACCGATAAAATAGGAGTGTTATATGGAGACAAACATGGCTCTAACACTCCAATTTCCATTAGCTCTTGTATAATAGGTGTTAATCCCATCTTTCCTTCTGCTGACATAGGGTACTGCTTTATTCGTATAGGTGGAATGTCCTTTTCCATTTCTACTTTTATTGGTGTTATATTCAGTAGTCCACATTTTCCTTTTTCTGCCCATACTTTTTCATCTATTTCTTTCTCATCGCTTTCTTTTAGTGACATAACTCTAGCTACCATTTGACTATCTTGTGGGACAGCCCCTATTCTCAACTGAATCTGTAGGTCCCTCCCCAGTAAGTTACATTCTAACTTCGGTAGAAACAATAAATCACAACAGCCTTCTCTTGCGTTCCCTTTTACGGTAACATTGTCTATGATTGCAGTTTCAAATGGTTCCCCTTTAGCCCCCTTCACTTTGCAATTTTTAGTCTTATTTAATTTACACCCTATTGGTAATTTAGTCACACAAATCCTATCTGCTCCCGTATCTACTAAAAACTCAAATTCCTCATCCTGGGGGCCCAGCTCTAAAGTTATCAAGGNGCCTTCTCTTGCGTTCCCTTTTACGGTAACATTGTCTATGATTGCAGTTTCAAATGGTTCCCCTTTAGCCCCCTTCACTTTGCAATTTTTAGTCTTATTTAATTTACACCCTATTGGTAATTTAGTCACACAAATCCTATCTGCTCCCGTATCTACTAAAAACTCAAATTCCTCATCCTGGGGGCCCAGCTCTAAAGTTATCAAGGGCTCTATTGGCAGTTGTGTTGTTTCTCCAGGGAATAGAGCCCCTGACACCCCTACTCATCAGTCCTACCCCTTTGATGTTCCGTATACACTTTCCCGTCTTGTTCCCACTTTTTACATTTGCTCCAAACATGCCCTTCTTCACCACAATACCAGCACCGTGTCCTTCTCACAGGTACAGCCTCTCGCCATGCCCTACGTTTCCATCCCCTATTTTCTTCCTCTTGCCATTCCCTAGATCTCCATCTACCCTTTTCTTCTTCTCTCAATTCTATCTTGTCACCTTGTATGCTTTCTTTTGCCACTGCTACCATGATTTTTGCCTTAGACTTCTGTTTCTCCTCTTCCCTCCTTAAATACACCGTTTGGGCTTCCCTCAACAACTCATTTAATCCCTTTTCCTGCCAATCTTCTAACTTTTCAATTTTTCTACTTATATCAACCCAGGACTTGGTTACAAACTGTATTTTTATTAACATTTGCCCTTCTTGACTCTCTGGATCTACACTCAAATATAACCCAAAGTTCTTTTTCAGTCTCTCAAGCCAAGCACTTGGGGTCTCATCCTTTTCTTGTTGTGTGTCAAATGCTAGCTTCGCATTACTAGTTCTTGGTACTGCTTCCCTGACCCCTTTTATATTTAGTGCTCTATAGTCTTTCATGTTTCTTCGGCCTAAGTCTGTATTTGGATCCCAGTCAGGTGGATTGAGGGGCATCTTTTCTTCCCCTGGAGGACCTGCTCTATTCTCCCGCTCCCAAATTCTCATACCTGCAGTCCGTATTAGCTGTGTCTCTTCTAGGGAGAAAAGGATGCCCATGATCGAGTTAAGCTCTTCCCAAGTGTATATGCTTGGGCCCAAGAACTGGTCTAACAGGCTCGCAACTACTAAAGGGTCTTCAAGCAGGCTCGTAATTTCCTTTTTAAATGCCCATACCTCGGATGCTGTTAAAGGTGCATTTACGAATCCAATTCCTCCCCTTGCTCCCCCCATGGGCACTTCTCTAAGAGGGAATAATCTCTCAACTTCTTGTCCTTTCTTTTCATCACATGTACATATTTCATTCTCAATCGTTTGAGCCCTGGTATTCATATATGGGCCTTCCACTGGTTTTGATACTTCTATAAGGAGTTACCGTTTCTAGGGGGACTGGAGAAGGAGTTAGAGCACCAGGTGTAGATACGGTAGAGGTCATTGAAGGTGCAGAGTCTGCAGTGGAGACCAGAGTCACAGGCAAGTCGGGAGTTACTGGGGAGACAGAGGGTGTAGAAGGGGTAGGATCTACAGAAGAGGCAAAAACTACTGCAGGGGTTGGAAGGGCAGGGGTTACAAGATGAGTGGAAACTACTCATGGAGCAGGGAGGGCTAGATGAGTGGTAACCACAAGTAGAGCAGGAGGAGCAGGGACTACTGGAGGAGGTAGAAGGGCAGGGGCTGCTGGAGGGGCAGGAACTGCTGGAGGGGGTAAGTAGTCAAGCTGATCCCATTCTCTTTGGAGCATTGTCTTTTCCCCCTTTTTTTTCCCTCTATCTATTTTAAATACTTTGACATCTTCTTCAGAATCTGTTTCTAACCAACACTCCGCATAGATCCTTTCTTCCTCACTCTTATGGTCTTTTATGTTAACATGTTTATTAAGAGCTACACACAACCACTATTCTTTGCTTCCATACCAAGGCCAATATACTGGATCATCCTGAATCATTTCCTGTGACCAGATTTCTACACAATACCGCACCATCTTTACGTGCTCTAAACTCTTTGTTTTACTCTTTTCCTCCCAATTCCTTAACATTTCACCCAAAGGGCTATGTGGAGGTATATCTTTTACTTCTTTCACTTTATATTTTTGTTCTTTTTCTTTAGCAGATACCTTACTATAACACTGTCCCATGTTTAAGTACTTAGTTACTATAATAACAATTTCTTACCCAAATATATCTCAAATCTCTTATATTAAAATTACTAGCAATGTTGTTAGTAACTGGTTTTTGACTAGAGAATAACACTCTTTTAAATAACAATTGCGATGATGCTAAAATAACAAAACCATGCAAAACAACTACAAAACATGGGGGACAAAAGGAGACTGGACGTAAACAAACGCAGTCTGGGAGGTACCGATACGGGTCGTGGAAAACAAAAAATAGCAATAAATCTCAATGTTTTTGTTATTAGAGTTAATGAAAGAAGAATGGGTTAAACTACAAATATAGGGAAACAAGGTTTAAACCTAGAAATAGGTATCTGTAAGCTGTGAGAAAACTAATAAGGGAGTCGTGGAAAAAAATCATGGAAATCACAATGAAGTCATGGGAAAATATAGTGTCGTGGGAAAAAATATGGCATTGTGGGAAAATGGTATCCCCTCCCACTCTGTTTCACTTCCAGCTTGTCCTTTCTCAGTTACGTCACTGATAATTAGCGTGACTCCACCTCTTTGTCAAGATGACGTCTCCTCACTAACAGGTCGCTTCCCCATCAAAATCTCCTGAGGGGAAATACATAACCAAATGGCCACTCATCACCACCAGAGGGGAGTGGAAAACATCAAAATGGCATTCCCGCCAGATTTCTCTGAGGTGAACCAAAAGCAACAAAATGGCATTCCCGCCCAATTTCCCTGAGGGGAACCAAAAACCAAACGACAAGGGAGCAATCACACTACAAGAGACTCCTTTTTGAGGAGACAACTTAAATAACACATAGTAGCTGAGATGACAAAAAAAGCAACTATACCACGCAATGACGTTTTTGCCTGACTCCTTTAAAAAGAAGTTAAAATCTCAATGACAAGTAAAGCAACTAGGCTACAAAGAATAACTCCCTCACATGGCTTAGCGCTTTGCGTCCAATTATTCTCTACCCCTTCTTCGCTTTTCTCTTTTAGTTCCTTTATATCTCTTTTCACACTTTGCTACCGTCCTCAGCCAATTTTCTTCCCTCACACTCCAGATCTCGGGAATTAAATGCGTTTTGCCACACACCACTGCCACTATCTCAACATCTGCTAGCTCCTCACTCAGCATTCTCCAATCCCACTCTCTCAGCTCACCACTCTTCAACTCAGCCATTCTCCTTCTCGCTCTCAACTCGGAGTCACAACAATTTTGACACCATTTTTCTCTCCGATGGGCAGCGCAATACCATTTTTCTCCGCAAGCAGCACACTTAAACAACACCCACACCTCACACTGTTCACATTCTGCGCAATAAATTTCCTCCATGTCCCGTTAGCGAGTGGTTTGAGGGCTCTCGGTTTCACCACACCTCAAAACCTCACTCAGCTAACTTGTATCTGTGCACACCTCGCACTCTACGAGCAGCTCACCTCTCGTACTTCCAATCTTTCTAACCCAGGGGCTCAGTCAGAGCTTGTTTTCCCTTCCCTCTTTTCTTCCAATCTTTCTAATCCAGGGGCTCAGTCAGAGCTTGTTCTCCCTTCCCTCTACTGGCTCCCATCTCACACTCGCGGCACACGCTTGCGCTCCTCTAGCACCGTCCCACCTACAAGTACTCACTCAAACCTCACGGGTCCCAGCTCCCTCCTGAGAGGGTCCTTGGATCTGCCTCAGTAGGCTCCCAGTCACTTTCCAGGCTCAGCTTGCTTCCAGAAGCAGTCTTCACGGGATTCCATCCAAAGGTCTCCTCGTTAGATCTGGTCCAAAGATGATCTTATTGGGACCGCCCCGGGTGAAGCTATCCAGGAGGAGTCCCCAGTTGAAATGAACACGGAGGGCAGTCACTGTTGAATAGGGTTAACTGGTTTCATAAAAATACCAAACCTGGGGAGCTAGGAGAAGGGAGCAGCCCTTCTCGGCACTGAGGCAGAGGTACTCCCCATGCAGCAGACTGCCACAGGAGGAGAACTCAGTCCCTTCTTGGTGCCTCCTTTTTATACAACCACCGACGCTTCCCATTGGTTTCCCCCCCAAGTCCACAGTCCATTGGTCAGTTTTTCCCGCCCTTGACTCCGGATTGGCTCGTGTCTAGGGTCCGCCTTCTGCCTCACGGGGCGTCGAGTGATTCGTTGTCATCATGGCCTAGACTCGAAAGACGATTGGTTCTTGATGCTGTCTATCTAGAGTGGCTACAGTGGCCCCCTTTGGAGTCCTTTTTTCGTTCCGAGCACCGCCTCCTGGACGCCCACCCTCACTGCATCCCCTTTCCAAACCCAAACTGTACAACCCGAAATGAGAAAACCTGAACCCAAACCCCTACAACTGAGACTGCAAAAACAATCATTTATAACAGGTGACCTATCAGTGTGAGTCGCCACGGGCAGGGCACAGGAACAACCACAAAGGCCCACATGAAGTCCAAAGGGCACATGTATGTTTGTTTCCTCACCGAGCGAGGGATCCCCCAAGCAGCACCTGGGCAGAGGCCACGGGCAGGGCCAGCGGCCCCACCGAGCTCAGTCCCTGTGAGAGGCTTGCCAAACCTGCTGCTCTCACCTGGCTTTCAGACCTTGGCCACTCGGTGGTTTTGGCACAGCAAACCCAAGGCCTGGTTTGGAGCATCCATAGGGATCAGGCTTTGCCAGTGAGGCAGCAGGATGTGCAGGAGGTGCAGGAGGGACCCTGGTGAGCGCCTTGCTGAGCTCTAGGGTTGTGGAGGCGTAGACTCCCTTCTGCTCTGGAGTTCAGGGCAGAGTCTCCGTGGATGAAGCCTTTGTACAAGTTCCTCCAAGTCAGGTTTTATGTCAGCTTGAGAGTCCATAAAGTGTGAATTGATGCTGGATCTGCCTCACCATCCCCAGCCCTCCTGTTGATTGAGAGTCTTGTTTGCCCCTCCCCATAAGGCTGGTGGTGCTCTGCTCCCCTCGCTCAGGTATCACAGGGCTGGTGGGATCCCTGACCTTCTGGCCACAGCATCATCCATGGCTCCCAGCTCGTGGTCCCTCAGGAAACATAAAGCCCTCTGGCTCCTTGACAGGAGTAAACTCCTTTCTCTACATTTCATTTATTTAATGCATTTTGCAGAAAATGCATTTTTGTATCTTTCTCAACTTGCCCACATGTTGAGAGAAAAATTCCCCCTGCTCCTGGACCTGCACCCAGACAGCAGATGGACCCATCCTCGATGCCACAATCTCCCTAATTATCTGCAGGTCATTAACACACAGGAGAGGGCTCAGTCTTTGTGCCACTGAAAAACTCCAGGCCGCCTCTGGGCACTGTGAGAATGGAGCTGCTCCAAGGGCTGGAGCCCTTCTGGAGCCGGGCTGGGAGAGCTGGGGGTGTTTGCCTGGAGAAGAGAAGGCTCTGGGGAGACCTCAGAGCCACTTTCAGAGACTAAAGGGGTCCAGGAGAGCTGGACAGGGACTTGGGACAAGGTCTGGAGGGATGGGACAAGGTCTGGAGGGACAGGACACAGGGAATGGCTTCCCACTGCCAGAGGGCAGGGATGGATGGGATATTGGGAAGGAATTCTTGGCTGTGAGGGTGGGGAGGCCCTGGCACAGGGTGCCCAGAGAAGCTGTGGCTGCCCCTGGATCCCTGGCAGTGTCCAAGGCCAGGTTGGATGGGGCTTGGAGCAGCCTGGGATAGTGGAAGGAGCCCCTGCCCATGGCAGGGGTGGGACTGGATGAGCTCTAAGGTCCCTCCAACCCAAACCATTCTGGAATTCTATGATTTTTTGATCAATCTCTGCAGAAAATCCCCTGTGCTGGGTCCAACAGGGGCTTCCCTCAGCCTGTGCTGTGACAGCGAAGCCGCCACCACCCCACACCGGGACTGTCACAGCTGGACCCAGCTTTGGCTCCCTCTCCTCTTTCATAGCTGCTCTGAAGCCTGCAGGGAGCTGGATTTTCACTGAGCCGTTTCAAAGCTCTCTCATTAACTGCTTGCCAGCAGCCAGCTCTCCGATAGTGGGGATCGCCTCTGGAAATTGCAGCCCCATAGCAACAAGGAGTTTAATGGCTATTATTCCTAAACGAAGGACACAGGTCTGGTAATCCACCTCGTGCCTCTGGCAAAGGGCCTTGGAAACGATGATTTCCCATTGCAGGTAAGGCAGGAAAACACACACAGTCACAAGAGTGTTAAAACGACAAGGCCTGGCCTGGCGAAGCAGTTTTTAACATTTTAAAATACTGGAGTTTTAAAATTTTTTTTAGTTTTTTTTCATGGAGTCAAATGAAGACACAGGAAATCTTTGCGTGTTTTAAAAATGGAAAGGTGTTAATCTTCTTTACAAGAAAAAATGGGAAACCTGTTTTCAGGGACCTTCACGTGGTCTCCAGCAGAGACTTTTGGCACCCTGTGCTTGTGCTTGTCCACTTTCAAGCTGAAGTCTTCCTGTGTGTCCCATTGTGCAGTAATACAGAACCTCAGAATCCCAGGCTGCTTAGGGTTGGAAGGGACCCTAAAGCTCATTTCACCTTCCCCTGCCATGGGCAGGGATACCTTCCCCTATCCCAGGGTGCTCCAAGCCCCATTCAGCCTGGCCTTGGACGCTTCCAGGGCTGGGGCAGCCACAGCTTCTCTGGGCAGCCTTAGGCCATGGCCACTGACCCTTCTCTGCAAACCCAAATCCAGCTCCATCCTCTCTCCAGCCCTTTCAGGCAGTGGAAGGTGCAGTGAGTTCTCCCCTCATAGGTACAGTTCTCCAGGTCTATCCATCCCTGTGACCTTCCCCTGGATCCATCAGGGAGCCCTGGAGCAACTCCCCTCGGCCCTGTCCCCATGACCTTTGTGCCAGTGGCTCTCACCACTTCCTTCTCCATCAATTTAAGAAAATACACAGCTTGTCACTACAAAGGCCTTTTAGTGCAGTTTTGTCAACATTGAGGAGGGTGGAGCCAGGTGGGGGTTGGGCTCTGCTCTCAGGTAACAAGGAATGGAGGAAATGGCCCCAAGTTGTGCCATGTGAGCTTTAGGTTGGATAGTGGGTAAAATTGCTTATAGAAAGGGTGGTCAGGCACTGGCACTGGCTGCCCAGGTCAGTGGTGGAGTCACCATGCCACCATCCCATGTGAACGTGGCATTTGGGGACGTGGTTTTAGCACCTGGCAGTGCTGGGTTGATGGTTGAGCTTGGAGCTCTTAGAGAGTTTCCCAACCTTAATGACTGGAATTATTAATTAATTCGTTAATTAATTAATCCCATGATTTCTACCCACCCAGCGGCTCCATCACCCCTGTCATGGCCAGCAAGGGGTTTCTTTGAGCTTCCTTGGACATGATCAGGCTGAGCTTGGTAGGACCCTGACCATCTCCAGCTGGGATGAGTTAACACNTTTTCATGGAGTCAAATGAAGACACAGGAAATCTTTGCGTGTTTTAAAAATGGAAAGGTGTTAATCTTCTTTACAAGAAAAAATGGGAAACCTGTTTTCAGGGACCTTCACGTGGTCTCCAGCAGAGACTTTTGGCACCCTGTGCTTGTGCTTGTCCACTTTCAAGCTGAAGTCTTCCTGTGTGTCCCATTGTGCAGTAATACAGAACCTCAGAATCCCAGGCTGCTTAGGGTTGGAAGGGACCCTAAAGCTCATTTCCCCTTCCCCTGCCATGGGCAGGGATACCTTCCCCTATCCCAGGGTGCTCCAAGCCCCATTCAGCCTGGCCTTGGACGCTTCCAGGGCTGGGGCAGCCACAGCTTCTCTGGGCAGCCTTAGGCCATGGCCACTGACCCTTCTCTGCAAACCCAAATCCAGCTCCATCCTCTCTCCAGCCCTTTCAGGCAGTGGAAGGTGCAGTGAGTTCTCCCCTCATAGGTACAGTTCTCCAGGTCTATCCATCCCTGTGACCTTCCCCTGGATCCATCAGGGAGCCCTGGAGCAACTCCCCTCGGCCCTGTCCCCATGACCTTTGTGCCAGTGGCTCTCACCACTTCCTTCTCCATCAATTTAAGAAAATACACAGCTTGTCACTACAAAGGCCTTTTAGTGCAGTTTTGTCAACATTGAGGAGGGTGGAGCCAGGTGGGGGTTGGGCTCTGCTCTCAGGTAACAAGGAATGGAGGAAATGGCCCCAAGTTGTGCCATGTGAGCTTTAGGTTGGATAGTGGGTAAAATTGCTTATAGAAAGGGTGGTCAGGCACTGGCACTGGCTGCCCAGGTCAGTGGTGGAGTCACCATGCCACCATCCCATGTGAACGTGGCATTTGGGGACGTGGTTTTAGCACCTGGCAGTGCTGGGTTGATGGTTGAGCTTGGAGCTCTTAGAGAGTTTCCCAACCTTAATGACTGGAATTATTAATTAATTCGTTAATTAATTAATCCCATGATTTCTACCCACCCAGCGGCTCCATCACCCCTGTCATGGCCAGCAAGGGGTTTCTTTGAGCTTCCTTGGACATGATCAGGCTGAGCTTGGTAGGACCCTGACCATCTCCAGCTGGGATGAGTTAACACTGGGAGTGGCCCCGGATGTCCCTGTGACAGGTGGTGGCCTCACCCTGCACCTGCCAAGCATCACCCACCCTGTTACTCCTTTTCCCTGCCTTCCCCCACCCTGTCACAACTGCGGGGAGAAACCAGAACAGTTTGGAGCTCTGGAGTGGCCTGGGAAAAGGGGAACATCAGTCTGCTTGGGTGGTNGTTGGGCTCTGCTCTCAGGTAACAAGGAATGGAGGAAATGGCCCCAAGTTGTGCCATGTGAGCTTTAGGTTGGATAGTGGGTAAAATTGCTTATAGAAAGGGTGGTCAGGCACTGGCACTGGCTGCCCAGGTCAGTGGTGGAGTCACCATGCCACCATCCCATGTGAACGTGGCATTTGGGGACGTGGTTTTAGCACCTGGCAGTGCTGGGTTGATGGTTGAGCTTGGAGCTCTTAGAGAGTTTCCCAACCTTAATGACTGGAATTATTAATTAATTCGTTAATTAATTAATCCCATGATTTCTACCCACCCAGCGGCTCCATCACCCCTGTCATGGCCAGCAAGGGGTTTCTTTGAGCTTCCTTGGACATGATCAGGCTGAGCTTGGTAGGACCCTGACCATCTCCAGCTGGGATGAGTTAACACTGGGAGTGGCCCCGGATGTCCCTGTGACAGGTGGTGGCCTCACCCTGCACCTGCCAAGCATCACCCACCCTGTTACTCCTTTTCCCTGCCTTCCCCCACCCTGTCACAACTGCGGGGAGAAACCAGAACAGTTTGGAGCTCTGGAGTGGCCTGGGAAAAGGGGAACATCAGTCTGCTTGGGTGGTGAGACAATGGTTAGAGAGGCTCCAGGGTGGGAGGGAGCCTGAGGGGAAGGTGTGCCTGAGTAAGAGAAACCCTGGAGAGGGCTGAGGGCAACCAGCAGAGAAGGTACTGGTGGGTACACGCCTGGCCATGCCTGGCTCAGGGCCGTGAGGGTTTTAGGAGTGGTTCCCCCTGCAGCTGCCTTTTGGAGCCCTTGGGATTGCATCCACTGCTTATTTCTGTGCCAGTGAGGCTGCAAAACCTTTCTGATTTTTGTTTTATGAAAGCAGCATTTCTCCCACAGTCATCATTAGACTCCAAGAGCTGGAAAAGACTGAATATTATAAGAGATATAATAACCTCCTAAAATCATTGTACATCCTCTGTAGAGTGGACAGGAGGCTTGAGCTCTGTGTCTCCCTGAAGAGCCACCCAGCCCAGCCAGGCAATCCCTGCTGGGGACCAGTGTGACCCCAGGGAGGGGTTTCAGCACAGCTGTGCTTCTTCTCAGCAGAGCTGTATCCTCTGACATATCCCAGGGTGCTGGAGCTGCTGTCTGGGTGCCTCCCAGCCTGACTTCCAAGCCAAGGAGACACCAGTGTGCCGTTCACCACTGCAGCCACTGCCATGGTTGTGCAAACCAAGTCACAGCAAGAAAGAAGAGATAACTCAAGTCTTAAAAGCCCAGCTTGGAAAGCTGCAGCTCCAGTGGCAGTGAGTGCAGGGAAGCTTCCTCTTCCTCAGCCCACAGGGGGACGGCAGGATTTGGGCAGGGGCTGAGGAAGGAGGCACAGGGCTCCCCAAAGCCTATGCTGGGTTGTGACCCCTGGGCAAGGTTCAGCTGGGTTTGTGCAGCCCTTTCCCTCCCCAGGCACCTCTGACACCCCAGCCCAGAGCCCGCCCGGGGCCATGCCAGCAGCACCAGCTGCCTGCTCACACTGCCCGCACTGAGAGGATGCTCTGGGTGCCCTATGCCCCCAAAGAGGTGACCTCAGGACTCACCACCTGCAGCCTGGCCTGGCTGCCACGGGCTGAGGCAGCAGCAACCTGCTCTGCCCTGCTCCGGGTACTTTAAATAGGTCAGCAGCAGGTGACTGGATGAAATTACCCTTCATTTTATTGTAAGGGAGCTGCAGATGAGGCCCTTCCCCGTGGCTAACAGCAGGGATTGCCAGTGACAATGTAATGATTTTAATCCAGCAGTTTTCATTAACTCCTGACGTGCCGTGGGCCTGCGCTGGTTCACCCTTGCCATGAGGCAGCACCAGCCAGGTCAGGAGGATGATGCCACTGCTCTGAACGTGCACAGGGACATGTCCCAGACACCACCGTGGGCCACAGTGGTACAAACCCATCACTGGGGACTTGGTGTAAAGCCCAAAGCCTCTCTGGGTGCTCCCCTGGGTCAATGCAGAGCCCAGCAGCCGGTGGGGAGCTCTGTGACAGCAAAGTGCTGGTTTAGCCCAGGGATCAAAATCTCTCCATTTCTGGAGGCAAACAGAACAACACAGCTCTCCATGTGTCACTGGGTGCAAGTGGACTTTTATTTGTCAGACAGTAAAGGGCATGTCTTGAGCATCAGGGTATGGACATGGGACACAACAGGACAGCAGGGGAGGCAGGGGTGGTGGAGAAAATGATGTCACATTGTGGGTGAACATGAGGGCAGGGCTGTCCCACTGGAGAAAAAAGCAGACCGAGGGCTCAGAACAAGCTCAGAGCTGGAGCTGGCTTGTGGTGTCAAGTGCTCGGTGAGCTGCATGGGGCAGAAGGACGGTGAGTCACCACAGTGTGACTGAAAGAGGCTGACTCGTCTTTATCCCCCGACTTCTGATGTTGAATCCACCTGCTCTTTCCCCCAGTCCCCAGCAGGCCCTTTGGAGAAGCAGGGCTGACACAGGCAGGTGCTTTTTCATCTCTGCTGTTGAGAACAAGCAAGGTCCACAGTGACTGTGCAGGGCAGCCCAGTTTGGACTGGAAGCAGGGCCGGAGGAGTGACGGTGTTTGAGGTGGTCCCAGTGCCAGAACAGACCGTGAGAGCAGCTGTGCTGGGGTGATCCACCGGCTCTGGAACTGGGACACTCCAGATCCCAGTTGTTAACCCCTGAAGCAGAGAGGAAAGAGGATGAAACAAGGGCAATTCAGCCAGTGGAGCAGCTCCTGCCAGTGACAGTGGGAGGCCTCCTCTCCTCTTGTTCCTCTTCCCACCTTTCCCACTCTTCCTTGACCCCAATCCCTGTCCCCTCAGTATCTCTTGTGCTTTTCCACCTTTCTGCAAGGGGTTTCAGCTCCCAGACCAGCTCCAGGAGATCCCAGCACTTCTGAGATGTGTGCTGAGCACCTGTGGAGCAGTGGAAGGTAAGACAAGACCTTCCCCTTGTGCTGAGCTGTCACAGCTGATTTACAGCTGCAGCTCTGGACAAATGCTGCAGGTGTGAGATCATTAAAGGAATGGGCTTTTAATCCCAGAGAAGAAAATTCCTTTTGCTTCAAAAGGTAGGATGAACTTACTCATGTCCTGGAACAGCGTGGGGGAGACACTGCCCCTCCATGAGATGTGCTTGGGCTTTTTCATTTATTTTTTCCCAGGATGTCCTTCAGAATGGAAGGATGTCCTGAGGTCAGGAAGTGATTTAGTCCAGCCTACTACTCAAACCAGGGTCAGCTCTGAGGTCACACCAGGCTACCTACATCTCTTTCCTGTAAGGTTTTGGAAACCCACAAAGTCTTCTGGTCTTCTGACAGCGTGGTGAAATTCTTGGGGTTGTCCTGTAGGGCAGGAGTTTGACTCAATGGTCCTCGTGGATCCTTCCAACTCACGGCATTCTGTGACTCTCTGAACTGGTTTTGTATCACTTTGGCTCGTTGGAAGGTTCCTTAAGAAAGGTGAGTTGCTGAACAAGAGAGCCAGTGACTGCTGTGTCCCATTGGTCTTGCCTTGAAGGACATGACTTAAAATCCTCTTGTCTTGTCCAGGTGATGGCCTGAGTGTGCTAATGAAGCACTGCACGCAGTGGCCTCTCCTGGCTCCCAGCCCAGGAGGAGGGGAAACACCGTTGTTCCCCGTCCATCCTGCTGGACACGGGTGGAACTGAGGCACGGAGGAGAGGAGGACTCCCTGCTCCCACTGTGGCATGGATGGGGCTCCACAGTCCAGTGACAAGGACTTGCTTCCGCATGAGGCTTTCCACAGGACAGGGCCAGGGCAGGAGCAGGCTGTGTGCCCAGAGATCCTCGTGCTGCCTGATGCAGGTAGCACAAACACTTAGCAAAAATGGGGAAAACCCCTGGGCAGCAGTTCTGCTGCAGGCTGGTCAAGCAGCATGGCTGAGACTCTGGGATACTTCCCACAGCTCCTGAAATATCTTGGGCAAGGAATACCAGCACTTAACGAGCCAGCCTTGGCTCTGCTCGAGCTGTTCCCTAAGCTACAGAGTAACCTTCACTATTAACAAATGTCCAGGGTCAGGCTGGAGAGGGCTTGCAGCAACCTGATCTAGTGGAAGGGGGGTGGAACAAGATGGGCTTTAAGATTCCTTCCAACCCAAGCCATTCTGGAATTCTATGATTAACAAAGTTATCCTGATTTATGGTAAATATGGCCCTTTCCACATTCTTCTTTTAATCATTTCTCTTGCATTTGCTCTCCTTATTTATGGTAAATGTGGTCCTTTCAATTTCTTTCTTTTATCATTTCTCTTGAGTTTGCTGTGCCTGTGGCATATGGGAAGGAAACAAGGCATGGACTCAGGGAGGCTGAGTGCTGAGATGTGGAGTGAAGATCAGTTCCTGAGGTCCCAGAGCAGTGCTGGGCTCCTTTGCAGCCTGTCACAAAGTGCCACTGACCACACTGGGCTGTCCTGGCACTCACAGCCTCACCAGGGTTATCCCCCCTTTCCTAAGCCAGTAAAGGTGTTGACACCACATCCAAACCCTCAGGGACAGCATGTGAAGTGTTTGTGAGACTCCCACTGAATCCTTGTGCTTCACCTGTCTAACAGGGAAAGTGCAGCTCCAACCTGTCCACACCAAGCTGTTCGTTGTTTGCATGTGTTATAAACATCAGAAATACAGAAAACTGGTGCAGAGGAAAGAGGAGCCCAGTCATGGGCTAATCCTCAGCCATGGAGGACAGACCTTCCCAGGTGTCTGCAAACCTCAGAGCTGGGGCTTCCACAGAGTCTGGCTGGGGGTCATTGAACCACAGGCTGGCTTGGGAGGTAATTTAAATATCATCAAATCATAAAGTTAGACTGGTTTGGGCTGGGAGGGACCTTAAAGCTCATCTTGTTCCACCCCCTGCCCAGGGCAGGGACACCTTCCACTATCCCAGATTGTTCCAAGCCCTGTCCAACCTGTCCTTGGACACTTCCAGGTTTTGGAAATAATATCCCAGAAACTACCAGATGGAAGAAGTTGAAAAATTGGTTTAAATGGAAGCTGTGCAGTTCTGAACAAAACCAGTACAGGAGAAGGGGAGGTGAAGGAATAGCACCCTTTAATTTTAAAATTGCTGATACATTTGTGACCCTCCATCATCTAAAAATAGCTGTATCTGGATCAAATATCTGGGAAACCTGATCTAGTGGCTGGCATCCCAGCCCGTGCAGTGGGGTTGGAAGTGGGGGTTCCTTCAGGCCCCGAGCAGTCTGTGATTCCATGATATCCAATGCAGTGGGGTTGGATCTGGACTCCACTTCCAGGCACATACAGGCTGTAGGTCGGTATCTCGGGGCAGGGCAGGAATAGGGGAGCTTGTGGCTCTTGATTTGGGAACTCACAGGCATTTCCAAAGATGGGGCAGACTTAGAAATAACTTGGTCCAAGCCACGTGTGAGCCACCAGCAGAGCCTGGCTGACACCTTCCCTTGGCATCCACGAGCAGCCTCGTGTGCCAGGTGACACAGGACTGGGGCTCATGCCTGTGCTGTCCAAAGCACAAAATCTCCCCAGTAACATTCGGGGAGGGTTGGGATTTTTGAGAATGATGGTCCAGTAGCCTGAGACAGAGGAAGGGTGTTGGGTTAAAGCTTTGAGACTTGGGAAATACACCTTCAAATCAGACATTCCACCAGCTCAAGTACATCTCACCTGGGGAAATGCTCCAATTCACAAATTATTTATAGGGTCATTTGTTGGAGGGGACCTCAGGAGATCTCTGCTCCAACCTCCAGCTGGGACAGATGGGAGGTCAGATGAGGCTTCTCAGGGCTTTTTCCAGTTCTGCCTCAACAACCTCCAAGGACAGAGACTCCACAACCTCTCTGGACAACCTCTTCTGACATTTGATTCTACACATAAACCCAGCTTCACATTATTCCTTTATTTGTGGAGCTCCTAAATGCATGATAGCATATTTAATGAAAATGTAGCCCTAAAAATATAAAATACTTATATATATATAAATATGGGGCTATATAAAAATCTAGCCCTAAAAATGTGCTTATTGTTTTATAGAATCACTGAATTATTAAGGTTTGAAAAGACCTCCAAGATCATAGAGTCCAACATTTGGCTGCAACTATAAATCCTGGTTTCTGCCCTGTGCTACTTCCAGTCCCTTTTCCTGTCCTAACAGACAAAATTCTGCAGGTGAGGAGCGCAACAGGTAAGGGTGGGATGGTGGAAAGAATTGGGAAGATGTTCAGATGGCCTTCAAAGCTGGGTGTTGGTACTGACAGACACTGCCCAAAAAAATGTGTCTTAGTGTATTTGATTTATTGGTAAATGATGAGTAACTTAATCCATTTTAATACTTTCCTTTCCCAGAACATTTCATACAAAGCTGTTTCAACAAAGCAGAAGGAAGGAAAAAATCCCCTACAATATACCCCAAAAGCTAGCAATAAATTGTTGTTTTCCTTTGGAGGAAAGAGAAATAATTTAGCCCTACTGTTTGGATGTCAGTAAGGACCAGTGGTCTCAGGAGATAAGGATGAAGCCCATAATGAAGAACACTCATAAATGTTTCATTCTGAGAGAATATTTAAAAATAAGTGATCTGGAAAGAAAAGCGAAGACTAAACAACTATGAGCATTTCTTTATGTGGGTGTGAGGAACGATGCTGGCAAACAGAAGAGGTGAATCCTTCAATACAGAGAACCCTGAAGTACAGGGAAACACGAGTGTGAGAATACAAACACAGATTCTTCTGCGCGGGGCTTGGAGAAGCCAAAATACAGAACATTTCTGTTCACTCAGTGGTAAAATTATTGGAGGAAGGAGGATGATGGCCAGCAAATTGAACTGCAGGTGTCAGTCCCTGCCTTGCTCCTGTGCTCCAGCTTTCCCGTGTGTCCCTGGACAGAGGGAGGAGATGCTGATAGTGCAGGAGGGAGGAAGGGGCCGCAGGAAAACAGTCCCAGTGCAGCCAACCCCGTCCCAGGGCTGTGGGTCCTGCTGGGAGGGACCACAGTGCTTCCACTGCCCCTCATCCTACTCAGTCCCTCCTCAGTCCCTCTGGCACAGAGACGCTGGGAACGTGCCAAGAGACTGATGGTATGTGCTGATTTGCAGATGAATTTGCATGAATTTGCATACATCTCCCTCTCAGTTTGCATTCATTCCCTGCGATGCCTTTAAGAACAAGTAAAACATTGTCTGCTCTGAATGAGTCAAATTTTCTTCTTTAGTTTTCTTTTTTGCTGACACACAAATGTGAAAAAATCAGCTACTGGTTAATTTATTTTCTTCCTTTTCTATTGTGTTTCCTGCCTCCCTTCCACCCTCAGCTACCATAGTGATCTATTCTTCTTTTTTTACATTATATGAAAATTGTTATCCTAAATTATTCCCTCAGTTGTGCACAAAGCAGGCAATATCCCGAACTGTGGCATTGGTTGTCCAATTCGCACAACACTGATGGTTCACAGACTGATCTTAATATGCTCCACTTCTCATTTCCTTTCCTGGAGGAACAGGTCTCCATACTGACATCTGCTTGGTGAGAAGTTTTAGGTAAATAGAATTCCACACAATTGAATGTTGAGAAACAATTATCCTGACAGCTCTTTGCTGTGCAGAGGAGAGAGTTGTGTGGAAGATCACGGACTGGGAATGCTTGTTCTGCATGGATCACTGTGGCTCTGGGGAACAGCAGATATTTTGGGAGACGTGGTCACTGTGGGACCTGATGTAGTGAGAGCTAATGCTTTGTTGGCATTTTTTCCTAATATCCCACCTGGAGCCTTGTTGCCTCTTTGGTGTCATTCTCTAAGTGCCCTCCCAGTGTTTGTGGGCTGTGATCTCCAACCCCTCAGCATCGTCTTTATGTGACAGCGCAAACCAACCCCTTTCACCTGTCCTGGGACCACGTGTCAGCCCTGGCACCTCAGCCACCCCCTGGCACATCTCCTGTGTGTTTTTGTCACGCCCTCTTGTTCTGGCTGGAGAAGGGGGTTTGGGGGATGGACAAGAACAGGGGATCCCAGCATGGAGTAGAAGGAACTGGTTACTCCTCCCTTCTGGTCCCAGTCCTCGTGAAGCCCAGTTTGTGGTTTCCCTGATTTGCCATGAGAGTGCACTGTTCACTCATGTTCCATCTGTCCTCCTGGTCCTTCCCAGCAGGCTGATCCATCGCTTCCCAGGCTGCACTGGTGACCGGGGTTATCCTGCCCTGGCCCGGAGCAGTTTGGGAGGTTTCCATTGGCCCAGATCTGAAGTTTGTTGAGGTTTTTCTGGACCAAAGCTCTGCCATCCCCATGCCAGCTGCTTCCTTATCCCTGGTGTTGCCTACAAACATGGTGAGGCTGCACCTGAATTGTCACCCAGAGAGCACATGGAGATATTGAACTACCCCAGGCCACTGCTGGGCCCTGGGATACTCAGATTGTCACCTGAAGTCAATCAAACCCCAGCCCCACTGTGCCCACTGCCCTTCCTTAGGGATGGTCCATTGCCACAGTCTTTAACCCAAGGTTTTTCACTGTATCAACTCAGTGGTGTGCAGGCTGTGTCAGGGGAGGTTTAGGTTGGATATCAGGAAAAGATTCTTCCCCCAGAGGGTGCTGGGCACTGCCCAGGCTCCCCAGGGAATGGTCCCAGCCCCGAGGCTGCCAGAGCTCCAGGAGCGTTTGGACAGCGCTGCCAGGGATGCCCAGGGTGGGGTTGTTGGGGTGTCTGTGCGGGGCCAGGGGCTGGACTGGATGATCCTTGGGGGTCCCTTCTAGCTCAGGATATTCTATGATTACATATTCCGTGATTCCATGTCTTTCCTGAAATTAGTCCTCTGTTTTACCACCTTCAAGTTACCTCCAGCATCTCCTATTGCACTGCTTCCCTTCCACTTCAGCTGAGTTCCCACCTGTTGGATGCACCTCCTGGCTTGAGTCTGACACTTCCCATCCTGGGATCACTGGAACATGGTCTATGGCTCTGGCCTCCCTGCCTCTTCCCATGCTTTGGGATTGTTTGTCCTGGCAGGAGATGGGTTTGCCAAGCACCCCCCAGGCCCTTCCCCGCTTTGGGTGTCCCCAGGCACAGTCAAGTTTGGCGGGATGTTTGTTGCCCAGCCGTGAGCTGGCTGGGGTTTGGGAAGCTGGAATGCATCCCCATATGGATCTGCTCTCTCTGGTGAGGCATTATCCTGGTTGTTTGCCATCTCAGTGCGGGGCAGGATGTCCTTACACTGATTTGTGTGCAGCAGGGAACAGGCAGGAGCTTTTCCAAAGGTTCCTGTACACAGCTTGTTCATGACAACCTGTGAGAGGGAAAACCTCCTTCAGTGAGCAGGAGAGGACTGCTTAGAGTCAGTGGGACAGAGGTGGGGATGTTCTCTTATTTCCCCCCTTAAGTAACAGTGCTGCCATGCCCAGGGATGGTCTTTGCCTACTTTTTTAAGTCACAGGTGAAATACATCATTATTTGTAGCTGTGCTCACTACTAAGTTTAAACCACAAATCCAATCAAGTATCTGAGTTGTGTAATCAAACTCCTGAGGAAAACAGGAAGATTGCTCCAAACCTGGCATATAAAGAAATGCCAGCACAAAGAGGGGAGGCCCTCTGAGCCAGGACTTCCTTCTGAGCCAAGGGGACTTGGCACAGGGAGCTCTGTGCAAGTGCTCACCTGGGGGGCTCAGGCTCTTGGAGAAGCTGAGTTATTCCATTGCCACACAGGGAGGATGGACTGGGGATTATCCTGAAGGATCAGTTAACTACTGATCCTGTAGTTAACTACTCAAGTTTTAGCTACAAACAATATTTAACAGATGTTTAGAGTTAGTTTGTCAAGCTATAAAAGGCAAGTAGCAATTTGCTCTGCTGTTTTTAAAACTGTAGGAGGGCAAACTGTAAATATGATCTCCATCCAAGAAAAAAAGCCTTACTCACTCCTCAAAATCCATTCCTCCTGCTTCTCTGGAACCAGGCTTTTTTGGGTTTGGCCTTTTTTTCCCCACTTCACCTGCAGATTTGCTCAGGTTTTCAGTAGTTTGCTGTCTTTCCTTGTGCATCTCACAGCAGGCAGTGCAGCAAGAAGGGTTAAACAAGCCTGGGAGTGTGCAGGGGACGTGCTTGACTTTCATTACTGGTTATGGCACATAAGACAGAGAACCCAGCATGTCCTCTTTAAAGGAAAATTGTGTTCCTCTGCCTGCTTTAAGTGTGTCAGCAAAGCGGTTGTGAAGGATGCAATTTACTGAGTCTTTCAAAAGCCTTTGTCAAAGTTCCTCCCGAAAGTCACAGAGAACCAAAAGCATCTCATGAAACTCCAGCATACGGCAAAGCCCAGCCAGGCAGGGGCTGAACAGGGATTCCCCTGATGTGGTCTGGGGGCTCACAGGTGAGCCAAGAAAATGAGAGGCTGCTCTTCAAATTAAGCGTTTCCTTCTGGAGTTGTTCAGCCTGGAGAAAAGGAGGCTCAGGGGGAACCTTGTGGCACTGCACAACTCCCTGACAGGAGGGGGCAGCCCTGGGTGGATTGGGCTCTGCTCCCAGGGATAAGAGGAAGCAGTTTCAAGCTGTGCCAGGGGAGGATTAGGTTGGACATTAGGGAAAATTTCTTCATGGAAAGGGCTGTCAGGCACTGGCACAGGCTGCCCAGGGCAGTGGTGGAGTCACCATCCCTGGAAGTGTTCAAAAAACCAGTAGACCAGCACTTTGTGCTGCGGTTTGGTGGCCATGGGGGTTAACTCGTGTGAAGGTTGGACTGGATGATCTTGGAGGTCTTCTTCAACCTTAATAATCCCCCGATTCTGTGAGATCCACTACCATCCATGGTGTTCCTCCTGCCTTGGCTCACAGAACTGTGTGGGTTGTCTCCAGGTAAGCACAGGCAGTGAGTGACAGCAGAAGAGAAGAGTGTTGCTTGTACAAAGCCCAAGGCCCAGGTGGCTTGGCAGCAGAACCCTGTCCCCCAGCAGCTCTGGCAGCCAAGCACCACAGTGTCTGTGCCATTTCTCATCCTGTTATCCCAACAAATACACCAGATCCACCGGAGGCCCCAAACAAGGAAACACCAGCAGCAGAAATCAATCTCACTTAAGACTTACTGAGGGTGAAGCAAGAAAAAATCTTAAGCAAAAGATCACCCTGCAATGTTGACTTGTGGGTCAAAACTACTGCCCAAAAACCTCTTACCCTTGACAATCACGAGCATCCAGGGAGGGATCGTAAGGACACGGCAACATTGCTGTGTTTGGAAAGGGTGTCAGCTGCCGTGTCCTTACGATCCCTCCCTGGATGCTCTGGAGTGGTGTGGAAAATGGATTTTGAGTAACAGTTTATGCCCCACCCAGGCACCACAGCCTGCTGTTGGTACATGTGCATGTGAGGACGCGGAGGGGGCAGGATCAGCCTCCTTGAGAAGTTAAATAAAATCAAACCCTTTTCTGCTTCCTGACAGTTTCTCACGGAGTTTTGGTACCCTCACCGCAGTCAGTCCGGACTCTTCCCTTGTGGGACAGAACCTTTCTCCTGCATTCCTGCAAAAGCTCCTCGGGGCTGCTTTGCATGGCTGAAAGGAGAGATTTCCTGGATAAAGGGCTCTGTCCCTCTTCCCTGAACCACGGGGTGCCTGTCCCGGCTTGCATGCGAATCTCAGGGAAGATGTATTTCTGCAGCTGTTTTCTGTGCAAAGTGAGGGGTGAGCAGCCCCAGAGCCTCCCAGGAGGTTGGGAAAAGGCCAGGCTGTCTGGTCTGCAGGTCCCTGGCAGCACGGGGGGAAGGACTCAGTCCCTAGGGGAAAAAAAATTAAAAATCAGGAAAAAATCCTGATTCCAAACTCCTATTTGCCATTCTCTGCAGACAGCAAGTATCTCATGGCAGAGATGGGAGACAAGGACTTGGAGAGCAGGGAGAGAGACAAAGCACTTGGGAAAGAGGGAAACACTGCCAAAAATCTGTGTGTGCAGGCAGCAGGAAGGGACAAGTTGAGACCTGAGAATGACACATCATTTTCTCTGATAAGCTGGCAAATTGTGAGGGGGCCAAAAGCTGTAAGTCACAGACCTGGAGGTGTTTAATTGCACTTCCCAAAGCTCCAGCAGTGCTCAGCTCTCCGGGAAGCTGGGTCTGCTCACCACAGGTCAGCAGGGCTTTACATGTGCCCTCCCCACAGTGTCCATCTCTGGAGGAAACGTGCCTTGGGATTCCCTGATGACCAAGTGGGGCCACGGGGATCCATATAATCCTCCCTCTGCACCTTTGAGCACATGAGTTCGGGCATCTGAACTCTCCTTCCTGCAAGATCCTGCATGCTCTGCTTTGTTTCACTTGTACAGAAAGGGCAGGGGAGCTGATGGCGGTAGGAGAACTCACCAGCAGCAGTGCTGTGATTAAATTAGAGTAAAACCCAGCTTTGATTCCTGCTCTCCTGTGCCTTCCTTCCTCCCTTCAGGGCCAGAGGGAACCAACGAGTGAATGGAGTTCAGCTACAGGGACAGACTCTGGCATCCCACCCAAACATCCTGTCCAGAGTCTCCAAGCGCATCTTGTCTCCTCCAGAGAGCAAATTTCCGTGCCCTATGGATGGTCCCGGGCACAGAGCAATGTCCAACCAGCAGCCAAGGCCTCCTCCCTGCGGGGCATCACTCAGAGACATTCCTGGATGAACCCAGTGGCTCTGTGGCAAGAGGCAGCCCAGGAGGAGCTGATGTGGAGAGCACCTTCACCAGAGTGGCGCTGATGGAAGGTCCTCACAGAATTCATGGAATGACAGAGTGGTTTGGGTGGGAAGGGACCTCAAAGCCCACCCCATTCCACCCCTGCCAGTGGCAGGGACACCTTCCACTGTCCCAGGGTGCTCCAAGCCCCATCCAACCTGGCCTTGGACACTGCCAGGGATCCAGGGGCAGCCACAGCTGCTCTGGGCACCCTGTGCCAGGGCCTCCCCACCCTCACAGCCAGGAATTCCTTCCCAATATCCCATCTAACTCTGTCCTCCGGCAGTGGGAAGCCATCCCCTGGGTCCTGTCCCTCCATCCCTTGTCCCCAGTCCCTCTCCAGCTCTGCTGGAGCCCCTTTAGGCCCTGGAAGGGGCTCTGGGGTCTCCCCAGAGCCTTCTCTTCTCCAGGTGAGCACCCCCAGCTCTCCCAGCCTTTCCTCACAGAAGAGGTGTTCCAGGGGACCTCATGTCCCCTTCCCTCTCTGGACTTACTCCTGACTCATGGAATAACCCCAGAAGCCAGAACAAGGAGCATGGTGCTCTCTGAGGGAGGAGGAAGCTGCTGTGGGAAGCACCAGGCACATCCCTCAATGCTGGTAATCAACAGAGCTGAGCCCCAGTTATCCCAGTTATGTCACTAAACCCTCCCACAGGGGTGCAGAGTGCTGAGGAGGCTGGAGGAGAGAATCAGATGATGTCAGCAACGTCAGTCTGGCTACACCCTGGGAATGTCACCTTGAACGTTCCCTCTCATGGCACAGGCTGTGACTGCTCCATCCCTGGCAGTCCAAGGCCAGGTTGGACGGGTCTTGGAGCAACCTGGGACAGTGGAAGATGTCCCTGCCATGGCAGGAGGTTGGAATGAGATTAATTTTGAGGTCCCTTCCAACCCAAACCAGTTTGGGATTCTCTGATTTTATGATTCCATGTTTCAGCCCCAAATACCTAGTTTCTCCTTGCTGGGTGATGTTTTTGATGTTTTTGATGGTTGACCACAGCTGCTCACCCAGTTTAATGGGAGCCAACACTGACTTTTGTCTCTGTGCTGAGCTTCACCCCTGGTGTGGGAAAACACTGATCTGTCACACGATGCTTTCACCTGGGCTTGAGGCATCCGGGAACTGCATTTTCAGGACAGGTCAGAGCACTCTGATAAAGGCCACCTCAGCCTTTCCCACTGACTCAGATGCTCCTTATTGTGAAACACTTCCCTCTTTCCCAACACTGCAGTCCCAGCCAAGAGGATCATGCAAGAGCCAGGGAAAACACCGAGGAAAAAACAGGGTGTAAAAGAGTTTGTCTAAACAAGTTCCCCGCACAAATCCTGATCCTTAGTTCAGCAACAGTGAAAAATAAAAGATGCAATTTCCTCCAGAGGTGAGGTGATGGTGGGACATCCTGCTGCTCACCACCACGGTGAGATCAAGGGAGAACAAATCCCTTGAGGATGGGGGGAGAATGGTGAACAGATCAAAATTCAGCTGTTACCAAAGACAAGCAGGCTCAGAACAATGACCTGCAGTTGGGAACAGGTGAATATCTCACCCAGCCATCGGTGCTGCCAGCCAGGGCTCAGCACCAGGGAACTGGGGAGACAAATAATTCCTGTTTACAGCAATAAAGAGCTCGGTGCTGAGGAAAGAACTGCATCCATTCGCACCTGGGCTTACCCAAATGCCCCACTAGGACCAGCTGATTGCTCAGGTACAGGCGATTTGTTTCCCAGGCAGCCCAGAAAAGCTGCTCAGAAACATTTTGACGTGCTCTCAATTACTTTTGGAGTAAATCAGCGAGGGCCTTGGGTCAGCTGGGGATCTGTGGGAATTTTAACAGCACCACTAATGGCAGCAGAGGGGCTGGAGCCTCCACTGTCTGTGAGTGCTGCTGCTCCTCCTGACCCCTTCTGGTCATTGTCCAGCTGCGTTGTGCTTGCACAGAACTCTGAGATCGCCTCCCTCATGTACAGGCCCTTTTAAACCTCCATTTAACCCTGAATATTCCCCCAGACCCCACTGTGCTTCTTGCACTGAATCGCTCCCACCCCTCCCTGCCTTGCACAAATTCTAATGTTCATCACAGAGCTCAGAAGTGCCTTATGGCTTAATAAAATCTGTCTCAGTCAAGGGAAAAGATTTAGACAGGAATCAGCTCACTCAGCAGAGGAAACTGTTCTCCTAACAAACTCATCAAGCCATTTCCCATAGGAAACCAGTTCCAAAGGCACGTTGGCAAGCAGCAGCCTAAGACAAAAGGAGATCAATTTGCTGGATAAATTGCACGCTGCAGACAGGAGGGTGACATAATTGTGGGTTTTCTTCTTGTGACAGGTGAATTTCAGACTCAGGACACCTTAGATCATACAAAATCACTTGTTAAGGAAATAAAGTTTTATGCTGGCTTACCAAACACTAAACAGTGTGGAAAAGGGGAGGATTTGCTGTCGGATGCCTCAGAGCTGCAAGGCGATAATTTATTTATAAGCACCCCCTCTGTGAGGGACTCAGTGGGAATGTGGAAGGTACCTCACAAATAATTCACCATGCACACAGAGCCTGGAGCTGCCCAGCACATCCGTGGGCTACTGAGGTCTGGAGGATGTGGGGTGGGAAGCGATGGTCTCATGGGGAACGTGAGGAAGCTGTGACAGCTGAGAAGCAGAGGTTTTGCCAGCACTGGGTTTCAGCCCATGTCTTCTGGTCATTTGTAAATTGATAATCAATATTAATGTTTACTGGAGCTTTCTGTGAGTGCAGAGGCTGCTGAGCCATCAGAGCACCCCAGGGTCCTTCTCGTGGCACAGTCCTTGCTCTGCTTGGCTGGTGCAGAGGCCAGTACTTCCCATTCCTGATTGTCTGTTCACTGGGGAAGCTCAGGAAAATCCTGCACTTTGCACCGATGATTTCTTTGGTTTTACATTTTCCATGAGGAAAAGGAACGGATTTGTTGCCCAAAGAAGCTGTGGTGCCCCTGGATCCCTGGAAGTGTCCAAGGCCGGAAGTGTCCAAGGCTGGGCTGGACAGGGCTTGAAGCAGCCTGGGATAGTGGAAGGTGTCCCTGCTCACAGCAGGGGTCGGCACTGGGTGAGCTTTAAGGTTCCTTCCAACACAAACCATTCTGTTTCTATGAATATATTATTTCCAGCCTTGCTGTCTCTCACATAATCAAACTGTAACTTAAAGTCACTGCTAGAGGCACCACAGAAATTCTATGTAAGTACCTGAAAATCAGGTACTTACCTCAACAAATCTCCCCTGTGGCTTCCTGCTTGTGCTCTACCAGTGAAATCTTCTATCCCTGTGTTTCCCTGACATATTTTCATGCAGAGCCCCTGCTGCTCCAGCTCCTCCCCTGGAGACAGACCTGCAGCCCGGGGGACTTTCATCCCCAAAGGCCTGAGCAGGGGTTTTTAGTGTGGAGCTGGGCCCTGCAGCCCTGGCCCTCCGTGCTCCTGCTCTGTCCCTGCTGCCAGGGCTGCTGGCACAGGCACCAGCCCCTGCTTGAGTGGCACTTCAGCCACTGAGTCCCTGACAAAGGCAGGGTCACACATGGTCACTGTAATTAAGGTCTTTATTTTCCAACACGTTTCCCTGTCAGCCGTGCTCCTGAACTTTTGAACTTCCCTGTCATTGGGCTGGGACTCCTGGGGACGCCTTGCTGCCACATTTGTATCCCACTGTTGTTCCCACTTATCCCCATCACCTTGGTGCTAATGGATACCCAGACCCCACAGCTGGTGGCTTTGGGCAGTGAGGTGGAAGCTCTGATCCTGCTGTCACACACAGACTGCTGGAGCTGGCTCCGGCAGCATCGCTGTGCCTGTGGCTTTGTGTTCCTGGGGTTGCCCTCAGCCACAGGCACCTGTGTGAAACACGTCCAACCTAACCCTGCACCGCACCCCTCGGGTTAAAGCCCCCGGCACGCAGGTGCCACAGCTGCACCCGGGCACACCTGAGGTTCCTACCAGGATTCTTCCCTGCCAATGGCAAGGACTTGGCACTTTGCACTGAACAGGTTGCCCAGGGAAGTCATGGCATCTCCATCCTTGGAGAGAATCAAAAGTCATCTGGAAATGGTCCTGGGCAACCAAATGGCCCTGCTTTAGCAGGGACTAAATGACCTCCAGAAATCCAAATGACCTCCAGAGATTCCTCCCTGCCCAACCAGTCCACGATTCTGCGATTTTCTGCAGTTTCACTGAGGCTTTGCCAGCCCAGCCCTGCGTACAGATGTGCTGGTTGGGGCTCGCCTCAGCAGCCCCGAGCAGCCCAGTGCCACACATAATTAATGCAGCTGCAGAACTCAACACCACAGGGTGCCTTTGTGCTGAAAGTTGTCGTGGGTCCAAAACACCATTAGGTGGGTTAATGAAATAATAAAATAATGAAATAATAAAATAATAATATAATAAATACTACCTATTTTTAAAGAATATGCATGTGCTGCAGATCCTGAGAGGAGGTTTAAAGAATAGTTTTCTTCTGTTCTTGCATCCACCCCAAGGCCTCTACTCCTGGTCTTGGTGGGAGTTGTGTGGCCGCCTGGAGTGTTCCTGCAGAACAGCAGGGTTGGGAGTCAGACTGAAGGGTGTCTACACATACCATTCATCTGAAAATTAGACTTCTCAGGGAAGACTAGAAATAAAACATCTCCTTCCAAGTCAACAGTTCAGCTCCAGCAGAGTGAGCTGAATCCCCAGGTTCTGTTGAGACTTCCCAGCACTCCACTCCTTCCCTGGGGGATTTTCTGGACACTTTGTTCTGTGACCCGATCTGACACTCTGAGCACCGCTGGAGCAGGATGCTCCTGGTTCATCCCACCTGAGGCTATGTCCTCTCTGCACCCTCCCTCCAGGTGTTCACACACCCTGGAAATATCCCCCTGAGCCTTCTCCAGCTTGAACAGTCCCAGCTCTCCCCTTCAGCTGCTCCAGTCCCTCCAGCATCTTCATGGCCCTTTTTTGGACTCCCCAGCATGTCCATGTCTCCTTTGGGTTTTCCCTTGAGCTCTGGGAAGGGACGTTGCTCACCAGGAATACAGCAGTGCCCTCTGTCCTTCCCCCCTCCCACCGCAGATCCCACGGTCCATGGGCTCCGTGCCGCAGCCAGCGCTGGCTCCGAGGGGCCTGGCACCACCATCCAGGGTCCCCGTGGTCACTGCAGCGGGGTCCTTCCCTCTCACTGCATGGGGTGCAGCCTCTGAGCAGTGCGTTCATTTGTGCAGTGTAAGCTATGAGTAACGCACCTCACAGTGCAATGCATCCTGTGAGTAACGCAGCCCACTGCATGCAGTGCATCTTGTGAGTAATGCATCCTGTGAGTAATGCATCCCACTGTGTTACTATGATTAATGTCACCCACTGTGTGCAATGCAACCTCAGAGTGATACATCTCACTGTGTGCAGTGTATCCTGTGAGTAATGTATCTCACTGCACAAGTGCATCCTGTAAGTAACGCACCTCACTGTGTGCGGTACAACCTCTGAGTAATGCATCTGGCTCTGTGAAATGCATCCCATGAGTAATGCACCTCACCATGTGAATGCATTCTGAGTAACACAACTCACTGTGTACAGTGCAAGCCATGAGAAATGCACCTCCCTGTGTGCACTGCGTCCTGTGAGTACACACCTCTCTGCATGCAGTGTGTTACTGCTCACAGTGAGGTGCATTACTCAGAATGCACCCTATGTGCATCCTGTGAGTACCACACCTCCCTGTGTGCATCCTGTACTACATCTCCCTGTGTGCACCACGCTCTGTACCACACCTCCCCATGTGCATCCCTTGAGTACCACACCTCGCTGTGGGCAGTATATCCCGTGCGTACCATGCCTCACTGTGTGTATCCTGTGAGTACCACAACTCCTGTGTGCATTGTATAATGTAGCTTTGGAGCCCTAAAGATGGCAGTATATCCCGTGCGTACCACGCCTCACTGTGGGTATCCTCTGAGTACCACACCTCACTGTGTGTATCCTGTGAGTACCACAACTCCTGTGTGCATTGTATCCTTTGAGTACCACACCTCGCTGTGGGCAGTGTATTCTGTGAGTACCACAACTCCTGTGTTCATTGTATCCTTTGAGTACCACACCTCGCTGTGGGCAGTGCATCCTGTGAGTATCACAACTCCTGTGTGCATTGTATCCTTTGAGTACCACACCTCCTGTGGGCAGTGCATCCTGTGAGTACCACAACTCCTGTGTGCATTGTATCCTTTGAGTACCACACGTCCCGTGGGCAGTGTATCCTGTGAGTACCACAACTCCTGTGTTCATTGTATCCTTTGAGTACCACACCTCCTGTGGGCAGTGCATCCTGTGAGTACCACAACTCCTGTGTGCATTGTATCCTTTGAGTACCACACGTCCCGTGGGCAGTGTATCCTGTGAGTACCACAACTCCTGTGTTCATTGTATCCTTTGAGTACCACACCTCCTGTGGGCAGTGCATCCTGTGAGTACCACAACTCCTGTGTGCATTGTATCCTTTGAGTACCACACGTCCCGTGGGCAGTGTATCCTGTGAGTACCACAACTCCTGTGTTCATTGTATCCTTTGAGTACCACACCTCCTGTGGGCAGTGCATCCTGTGAGTACCACAACTCCTGTGTGCATTGTATCCTTTGAGTACCACACGTCCCGTGGGCAGTGTATCCTGTGAGTACCACAACTCCTGTGTTCATTGTATCCTTTGAGTACCACACCTCCTGTGGGCAGTGCATCCTGTGAGTACCACAACTCCTGTGTGCATTGTATCCTTTGAGTACCACACGTCCCGTGGGCAGTGTATCCTGTGAGTACCACACTCGCTGTGGGCACCCTCTGCCAGCCTGCGGGGCCCTGCCAATGGAACGGGATCATTCCCGCAGGCTGCTGGAGGAGGCTCTGCAGCCAGGCCAGCTCCCTCTGCCTCCCCTGCACACAGGAATCCATCCCGCTGCCGCTGCCTGCCCAGGGATGGGGGCGTGAGGAGGGGAGGTCACTCCGGCAGCTCCCTGCTCTTCCCACCATCCAGCCCGTCCTCCAGCCCCGGGATGGAACAGTGGGGCTGCGCGCAGCCGGCGCCAGCAGAGCCGTGTTTGGAGCTGGCATCTCCGTGGGATCTCGGCAGACGGAGTCCTGGCTTTGGTGTGACAAGTCCTGCTCCCCCCTTTCATCAGGACACGCCTGGGTCAGGGCTGTTTCTCCCTGCTCAGGTTTTCAAAGGCTGCACATCAAAGTCAGCCCATGGGTTCCTCAGTTTCTTTCATATATCCCACAATGGCCTTGTTAAATCACAGAAACCTTTGCGGCTTTTCTCCTTTCTTTCCTTTCTTTCTCTATTATTTTTTTAAATAATCTTTTCATTTGGGGGGAATTGATAAGGGAAAGTGGTTGTTGGGGGAAGGAAATTTCTTCCATAACATTTCTTTTAAGAGTCTTGCCTATCAAAGCAGTAGGAAAGAAGCACCAAGGAAAATGCAAGCAGATGGATGAAATGCTTTCCTTTTATATAGATACATATATTATTTTTTTTTAATGTAGCTTTGGAGATGTGCCTTTGATTTTCTCGTTCTTCTCCTATTTGCCCCCAGTATGAATCTTCAAATTTGCAGCTGGGGAACTGGCCAGAATCACCCCAGTGACCCATGGAATATCCCTTTCATTTTTCTTGCCTCCAACTCCCACATTACAGGATCAGAGAAAACTGTTAAATTCCCATATTTGTGCTGGGTACCTTGAGCCCACAGGAACCTGATGCAGCTCCAAGAAGGCCAAATAATCCAGGGACTCACACTTCTGCTGTGAAAGGTGTGAGTAATTCGGGCCAAACAGGGCATGTTGGGTTCTGTTAAGTCACCTGGGTGTCTGTCAATAAATCCTGCCAACTCCCACTCACCCATGACAACCCTGCCCAGCTTCTCCAGGGTACCTCCACCTGCTTCCAGGCTGATCTCTTTGGAACTTGCCATCTTTTCTTTACCTCCTCAGAATTTTTCTCCCTCCTGACATGAAAGTGGAGGTTTTCTCTAGGCTGTTACTACCACTGCACCTTCCACCACCTCAAGCTTCCAGTCTAAACTTAGTCTGTGAATCCATCTCTATCTTTCCTTGCACTGCTACCATCCAATCGCTTAAAGCATCTGCTCCCCAGGTAGCCTGAGTCCCCCAAAACATTTACAGAGAGCGAGCCGATCTCCTTCAGATCATTATTTTGCTTCTGGGTGATGTCCCCCAGTCTGCTCCGCTGAGTGTCAGCCCTGCTCTGGTGTCAGCCCTCCCCAGGGATGTCTCCTGCCTGGGAGATGCACGGGGAATGCTGATGGGCTGGACACGTATCCTCACCTGCACCAATGCAGATCACAAAAATAGATGTATGTGCAACAGAGATGCTCCTTCCCCCAAAGGGCAGCACAGCCCCAGCTGTGTCAGCAAGAGCACAGCTGGAGGGATGCTGCTGTTCCCACCTGCTCAGCATTCCTGGGGCTGCATCTGGAGAACTATGGGCAGTTTGAGGACACTCTGGGGAGGCCAGAAAAGCCTGCAAAATCCAGTTGAGGGTCACTGAAGCATCCCAATGTACTGAGTGGTGTGGGAGGGAACTGGGGCTGCTTGGCCTGGCTGGGGAAGCTCTGTGGCAAAGGTGTGATCAAAAATCTCTGGCCCCGGGAATTTTCAAAACATGACTGGACAAGGTCATGAGAAATCACAGAATCAGAGAAAGGCTTGGATTGGAAGGGACCCTAAAGATCATCCAGTTCCAACCCACTTGCCATGGCACCCCCTAGACCGGGTTGCTTCAAGTTCCGTCCAACCTGGCCTTGGGCACTTCCAGGGGTGGGACAGCCACAGCTTCTCTGGACAGCCTGCTTTGACTTTGAAGTCAGCCCTGGGGACAGACCAGGATGTTAAAGGTCCCCAGAGGGTTTTTCCACCTTTCTGTGACTCCAAAAAAGTCAAAGCCAAGGTTTAGGGCAGACTGCGCTCCTCAGCAGCTGCAGGTACATCTTCCCAGCTCTTGCTCACAGCTGGTTCTCCACCCTCTGTCACCCCGAGCGTGCCTGGCTGAGGTGTGACACAGCGCTGCTCCAGAGCTTCTGGTTCCTTACAGGTGTACGGCCCTGGGCTTGCAGGAGTGAAGGATTGCACCAGTCCTGGTCATTTCTCCTGCGAGTTCAGCCAAGGGAAGGCACCAGGTGATCACCCTCTGGGGACATGATTCCCTGTTTCCTACAAGATGGGCTGTTTGCATTCCTCTCCTGAGCTCTCCCAGCGGTTTCTGCCAAGGTTCCTGTCCCAGCAGGAGCTGCCATATCATGCAGGGACCATCCCTAGTTCTGCCTGCATACCACACCTTTGTCTGACCCTGTTTTCCCACCTCGTAGGAGAGGCCATGCTGGGAAGAACATCCATGTCTTCCTCTGGTTCCAGCAGTCACGCCAAAAGAGGGAGTAGATGGAGTGAAAGCAAAGGTTGGAAGGGGAAGTGACAAGAACATTCTGTCTTTCTGTGCCATCTTGGGTCAGTTCTTGTGTCTGCACACATCAAGCAGCTGCTGGGAGTTCAGGGGTGGGCAGTTACTGGGGTGGGGATCCTCAGAGTCTGTCTGAAGGGTCTGGGTTTAAAGTCCCCAGCCATGAGGCATTGCTGGATGTGGTGTGAGAGCAGAACAGTGTCTATCTAGAGGCTTGCAGGGGGTGGGGGGATGTTATCACCTCCTTTGCTCATCACAAACTGCCTCCAGCATTCCGGTGTTCCCACCTGCAGGAACACAGCCTCTGGGTCTCGCAGCACAGCCCCAGAGACTGGTCTGAATCCAGACTGGCTCTGTTTGCTCAAATATGCCCTTGAGCAATTGCTCAAAACTTGTCTTGGCCGGGGATCAAGCCCTGCGACAGCACATCCCAATCTCACATCTCATCGCAGCCCAAACCGGTCCGGGCAGCAGAGACACCTCGCTGTTCACAGCCTGTCCTGCTCAACACCCACCCCAAAACCTGACAATGTCTCCTGATAACCTGTTGGTATCAGAGGAGATCAGATGTTCTCAGGTACGTGAAGTATTTCAGAAGTAATGAACCACTAGAGAAGGGTTTGGCAGGAATTTCCCAGCCCACCCAGACCTTCCTTCTCCAGGGCAGAAGCCAAGCACTGATTTCCCCATCGTGCCTGTGGCTGTTGTGGTCCCACTGCTGTTGCCATTCCCCTGTGGGTGCAGTTTACAGAGTCCATGCAATTGTCAGCAAAGGCTTTCCTCAGGCTGATCCCTGCAAGGGCTCCATGCTGGGGTCCATCCCCAGGCTGCCGTGGACAGCACAGAGCAAGGACAGGCACTTTCCTGTGCTCAGGGCCTGTGAAGGGACAAGAGAGCTGGAGAGGGACTTGGGACAAGGACACAGAGGGACAAGACAAGGGGGAATGGCTTCTCACTGCCAGAGGGCAGCATTAGACGGGATATTGGGAAGGAATTCCTCCCTGTGAGGGTGGGCAGGCCCTGGCACAGGGTGCCCAGAGAAGCTGTGGCTGCCCCTGGATCCCTGGAAGTGTCCAAGGCCAGGCTGGACGGGGCTTGGAGCAGCCTGGGATAGTGGAAGATGTCCCTGCCATGCAGGGGGTGGAACAAAATGAGTTTTAAGGTTCCTTCCAACCCAAACCATTCCATGATTCTGTGTTTCTGTGATCCAGGAAAGTGAGTTGTGTGGGATGGGAGTCACAGGAGCCTCATGGGGAGTGTGGGGGCGGCACAACCTGCCAGTTGTAAGCACAAACATGGCTTCAATTCTTGTCTGCCTGGATTTATGACATCCCCCCAAAACTGGAGTTCTCTGGTGCCAGGGCTTGGCTCTGTGCCTCACTTAAGTTTAGCTGGAGGTGGGAACAAGACCCAGTGCCTTGTAGAAAAGCCCAGTGGGCAGGATATGTGAAAAGCCACCAAAAAGCTGTGTGTGATCCCCAAATCCAGAGCTGCCCTTCCCCAGGACAGTGCCGCAGCTACAAGGAGGGTGTTCTGCTGGGGCTGGTGCAGAGCTCCCTTGTAAGTGCTTTGCTGGCAGGCTGGGAATTCGCAGTCCCACTGTGCAGGGGGATACAGGAACGCAGTCCTGGGATGGGTGAAATATGAGTAAAATACAGCACGGCTCAGAGCCTTTCAGAGGCAGAAAGCAGAGGAAACAGCAGTGGGCTGGCAGCAGGATGGGAGGGTGGAGGGGCTGCTGCGAGGGAAGCTCATGTATAATTCCCTTCTCCGGAGCTGGAAAACAGGCTCCAGCCTGGCCACCCCCGCTGGGGCAGCAGACACAGCCATGGAGCAGAGGAGGCTCTCCTGCCCTCGGACACCTTCCTGGGGAGAGCGCCATCAAAAGCACGGCATTTCTGTGCTCAAACGCTCAAATAGCATTTCCTATCAAAAAGGTTTCCTTGATTATTTCCCAGCAAACTGCAAACCTTTGCAGTAGCTCAAACATCACAGGGGGAGACCGAGGGACCGGCTGTGAGGCCAGCTCAGGGCAGCTCCATCTCCTCGGTGCTGAGCTTAAATTGTTCCTCTCCCAGCCCCAGCCCAGAGCATGAGGGAGCACTTGGGAATCATCAAACACCCTCTGCCCTCCATCCATGGTCTCCCACCTGATCCAGCTCCTCCACAGCAGTGTGGACGACACAGCGCTGTTTTGCGCTGTTCTTATGGTCCTGTGCCTCAGTTTCCCAATTTCCTGTGTGCTGAGGAACAAGTGGGATAACATCCTCGTGCTCCAGGAGATAACAGGGAGTGGCTGCTTGGCACACAGGACTCCCAATCTCCAAACAAGGCATAATCAACAGCCTTGTTTGGCATCAGTGCTGAGCTCCAAACCTGGGCACAGAAACTCCCCTGCCTTCCACAGAATCATGGACTCGTTAAAGTTGGAAAAGTCCTTTAAGATCATCGAGCCCAACCATTCCCCCAGCACTGCCAAGGCCATCACTAAATGATGTCCCCAGGTGCCACATCCACATATTTTTGAACACTTCCCCACTGCCCTGGGCAGCCTGTGCTAATGCCTGACCACCCTTTCTGTGGTGAAATTTTCTCTTAATATCCAACCTAATCCTCCCTGCTGCAGCTTCTTGACAGCTGCTGTAGATTCCGTGTGGTTTAGAGCCTTTCTGTGGAGATCTCTCATCCAACCAAGTACCAAACAAAGAGGAAACAGGAAATAGGATGAGATCTTTCATAGAATCACGGAATCATTTAGGTGGGAAAAGCCCTCTAAGACCATTGTGTCCAAGCGTTACCCCAGCACTGCCCGGGCCACCACTAAGAAAAGAAGACATTCCTAACGAAGTCTTCCCCTTCCCAGAGTATCTCTGCCTTACAGCAAAGCTCTGGCTCTCACTCACTCTGGGAGTGGCTTTTGAAGCAGACCTCTGGAAATCTCCAGTGAGGACACAGCATTAGGGAAACCCAAATTATCCATAGGCAGGAGTGCTGGAGAGATAGCTGGCAGGATGGGATAGAGCAGAAGGGCACAGGTGCCATCAGCAATAGCTGTTGGGAAAGGCTGGGGAATGGCTGGAAACAAATTTATTCTTCACTCCCACTGACCATGTCTCCTGAAAGTTTAGAATCATCAAATTTGGAATACCCTGAGCTGGAAGGGACTCACAAGGATCATGGAGTCCAGCTTCTGGCCCTGCACAGAACAGCCTCAATTTGCCTGACTGAGCATCTTGCCTGCAATTAAAGCTCATTTTTTCACCCGTATTCCCTGTGATCCTTCTGTGATGGGTGTAAGGAGCCAGGGACAGGATCCAGCAGCAGTGTATGGAAATGCCAGTCCCATAAGGTGCCAGGAATTAGGGAATGGAGACAGTGTGGGTGATGGATCAGCCAGTGGAGAGACACACACAGGAGCAGAGTGAAAGAACGTGTAAGAAAAGTTACCAGGAAAATTCCCTGGAAAAGATGGAGAATCAGAAAACTTAATGCCTAGCCCAGAAAATGAGGAAAAAAGAATAATTGAACAAGAAAGAAAGGATGCTCAAAGTGGGGAGAGCCAGTCACATGCATGGCTCAGAATACAGGGAAATCCTGTAGGCTGGGGTCAATATTCCACACCCCTTCCTAATCCTACGTGCCTGGCTCTCCCAGCAGGAGCCTGGGCAGAGCTCTGAGAATTCAGCATTTCCAATTAGAGAGGAGCCCAGGCTCTTCCCAGGTTTGGCTTTGCAGCTCATCAGCCGTGCAGGGAGAGAGGGAAGGGGGCAGTGATGGGAGTCAGGGGTGGGAGCCCCTCTCCTGCACTGGGACCATGGGCACGGCTGGGGAGGAATCACCTTGGCCCAGGAGTACGAGGGGTTCTCGCTCTTAATGCGCTTCCCCAAGGTCTCTGCGAGGGTGTCAAGGTGAATATCAAACAGTCCTGAGGAGCCCCAGGAATTGGGCTAAGGATGCAGTCGCCATGGCAACAGAGTGGCTTATGGTCGACGATATTGAGTGATGTGTCACATTCATAAAGTCACGGCGCTGAGGCAGTGCCTCCGAGGAGCCTCTGAAGCAAACCAGGATGGAGCAGAGAGAGCCAGGGCTGGGGCTGGGGCTNACTGGGGCTGGGACTGGAACTGGGGTTGGGACTGGGCCTACTGGGACTGCAGCTGTGGCTGGGACTACTGGGACTGAGACTAGGAATGGGACTACTAAGGCAGGGATAGGGACTGGGACTATGGCTGTGGGTGGGACT
>VZRS01012333.1:146595-246870 GCA_013398055.1 Ifrita kowaldi
GGCTGGGTCCAGAGTTGGGACTGAGGCTGGAACTGGAACAGGGGCTGGGGCTGGGGTTGGAGTTGGAGCTGGGACTGAGGCTGCGGACTCTGATGGTGTTTATTTCTGGGCAGAGGTGTTCTCAGGTTACCTCTTTCCACAGGAAAGCTGGCAATTTCCGCTGTTACTCCACACTGTGGCATGCGGAGAGGTAGGGAAGTTCAAAAGCCAACAGATGGATCCAAACCACGATGTTCTATTTTACCTCTCTCAAGATTAACCTTTAGGATAAACCTTCCTGAAAACAGCTGAGCAGAGGCATTTTCTTCTGTTAGCAGGGGGTGATAGAATTGTGGAATGTCCTGAGCTGGAAGGGACCCACTGGGATCATTGAGTCCAACTTCCGACCCTGCACAGACACCCCAACAATCCCACCCTGTGCCTCAGAGCGGTGTCCAAATGCTCCTGGAGCTCTGGCAGCCTCGGGGCAGTGCCCAGCATCCTCTGCGGGAAGAACCTTTCCTGATATCCAACCTAAAACCCCCTGGCACAGCTCCAGCTGTTCGCTGGGTCCTGTCCCTGGTCCTCACAGAGCAGAGATCAGTGCCTGCCCCTCCTCTTCCTCTCAGAGGAAGTTGTAACTGTGATGAATCTCCCCTCAATCTCCTCCAGCTGAACAAACCAGGTGCCCCCAGCCACTCCTTACAAGACGTCTCCAACAGATCCTTCCCCATCCTCGTGGCCTCCTTTGGACACTCTCTAAGAGCTGAAATGATACTTTAATGTACTTACCATGTTTATGTTTCTCCTCCATGCCTGGAGGGCTCAGGTGTTGGTTCCCTGAAGCCCTGGTTTCATTCACTACCCGTAGTCTGGGTCTCTCTGAGCTGCCACAGAGCCCAGCCCTGGACAAGCGAGCAGCCACCCACAGAGATCCCGTGGCACATCCTCCACTCTCAGCTTCCTTGGACTCAAACTGAGCAGCTGCTGCCGCTGGGCACAGATCTGGACATGCACAACGTGTCTTGCTCTCACCCAACAGCACAGAACTGAGCCAAGCTCATCCCAGAGATCTGTTGTCAAGTCTTTGCCCTTTGGATGTTGAGGTTTTTTCCCTTACCCAGTAAATGTCAGATGTAAAACACCTAAACAGTCAGAGCAGAACCTCAAGGCACAGTTTTTTTCCAGCAGGACCCACATACAAAGTTTCCCACCTGCTTGTTCCATACACCTGTGGGTTTTATGCTCAGTTTCAAAACACACACACAATGTATCGATGCTCCTTTCCCAATTTCGAGTGCTCACTGTGAGTGAGGGTGGTGGGGGAAGGTAATTCTGTTCTCCTTTTCCCAAATAATTGCAGTGATCCCTCCACATCCCAGGCGGGATGTAGGATTTGCCCTTGGTCTCTCGGGCAGGTGCTCTCATTGCAGGATACGACACAGCCGTACGCGTTTTAGAATAAGACAGAAGTCTAAGTGTCTAAACATAGGAGTAAGTTTCATGCTCCAAATCCCAATTTCACAAGTTGCTTAAGTGCTGCTCTTGGATAGACACGTGAACTCATGTGGAAGAAACTCCACACAACCTGTGTCATTGTCATCTCCAGTGCAGGGCCGTGGACATCCCTGTGCTCAGCATCATCCTTGTCACAACCCTGCTCTCTGAGCCTGGGCTGTCCATTTCCGCTCCAGTGTGTGCAGATCCCCCCAGCTCAGCACTGCAAATTCCACCCCTGGAACTGGGCTGCTGCTCCTCAGTTTGGGAAGTGCTGCACACCACAGAGCAGGAGTCCATCGTGAATTTAGCCAGAAGAACGTTGTCATGATGAGGGATGAGCGTGGAGGTAGAAGGAGTTGAACATTAATAACAGTGGACAAGACTTGTCTGCATTGATGGATGGTTCTAGTACCAGGAAATCAAAACAGATTTAGACTGGACTTGGGATAATTTACGAATTGGGCCAAAGTAAATGAACCCAAGAGCACCTTTTTGTATCTCTGTGCCCTCAAAACAGCATTGCAGAAACATAAAAAGAAACCTCTTTTCCCCACTTGGATCCCAAATCACTGTTTCAATAGACAGACCCCCTTTGAACAGGTGTCTGTGGGGAGTTTGTGACAAGGCCGTGATGGGGAGAGCTCCGTGGTAGAGCAGGGGTTCCCTGCACTCTGTGCAGGACCTCCCCCAGAGCAGACAGATATTCCCGGTAGGAAGCACAGCCTGTGGAGGACCCAGGCCAGAGCAGAGGAGGAGAATGAGAGAGAAAGGAGCCTCTCTGTCCTGACTGCAACCCTGTCCTGCGCTGCCTTCTCTGTAATGAGGGGCTTGGGTGTGACCTTTGGTGGCAACAACGGGGGCAGAACAGGACTTGGAGCGAGGTCAGCCAAGGAAAGGAGGGAGGAAAGGTTGTTTCCCTACGTGCATAAATACTTGTCTTTCTCATTCCCACTACCTAAATCAACAATTTAAAATATTTTAAATATATATATTTTTATGTTTATATATATAATTTTGCACTACATTTATTTCCCCAGGCTGAGTGTGTTTAGTCCACAGCAGTGGGGCCCTGAGCAGCCAGATCTAGTGTGGGCCACCCCTGCTCGATGATCTTTGAGGTCCCTTCCAACCCAAACCATTCTATGATTTCTAGGATGATTTCTAGGATGATTTCTAGAATGATTTCTATGATACTTGGTAAGAGATCTTCCATCTTTATCTCAACCTACGAGTTTTCTCGTTTCTGATCTTCCAAACCCTCTCTCCTCCTGCTGCAGGAAGCAGCGAGGGAGCAGTTGTACCACTGCAGGAGTTTGGCCACTTACTGGGACCAGCACACCAGTGTCCACTCCTTCTTACGAGAGGTGTGAGTCTGCCTACCTGAAAACCATTTTCACTAGACTTTGTCAAATGTTATTTGCTCCTTTCTGCCTGTGCCTGCTCGTCAGTGTGTAATTAATTAATTACCACTCCAGCCAGTGCTTCACCCACCACAGGTCTGAGCTGTAACACCCAACTTGCCTTCAGTTCTCTGATCCCAGAGTTGACCACAAGGATGTCCAGCAGAAAATCCTACATGGCTTTTATTGGAGAATTAAACTTTGAAATGTCAACTTGGTTTAAATCATAGAATCCCAGACTGGTTTGGGTTGGAAGGGACAGCAAAGCTCATCCAGTCCCACACCTGCCAGGGGCAGGGACACCTACCACTGTCCCAGGGTGCTCCAAGCCCCACCCAACCTGGCCAAAATCTAAAGTTATGAAGATTCCACTAATGCCACATGCAGGAAGTTTTTCTACCACCAAGGCTATTCATTCCAAATCAGTTCTCTAAGAACTCTCTATTAGAGACACACAAGCCTCTTTGCCAGCAATAAAGTAATCTCATCAATGACATGGTGTTCTTCAAGCTGCATTTTCCCGAAATACAGCACAAAACACACTTACACACACACACACTTTTTTCATCCTTATTGAGCAATTCTCACCTTGCACTGGATCAGTGTCATCACCAGAATTTTGGTTTCTAATGTACTCGAAAAACTTCTTTGCTCTATTGATTGCAGCTGTGGATTTTTCACTTAGGACCTTAAACCCCTTTATCAATTTTCTGTTCTGTTGTGTGTCTTCTTCTCAGAGATTGTCAGGTATCACCCCCTTCCTCCTGTTATTTACAGGTTTTCTTTTTCAATAGTTCAGCCCAAGTCCCTGGGAGGTGGGGACTCGTGCAGCAGGAGCTACTGTTGCTGGAAGGAAAAGATGGGCCCCGAGGAAAGCGGAATGCGGGACAGACAGATGGGGCAGGATGGAGGGGGGTGGTTTGACTCGGATACCTTGAGGGTCTGGGAAGAGAGGAAATGGATGGGTGCCTAAGAGATGAGATTGCTCTTGGCAGCATCACAGGCTGGAGAGTGAGGAACTGCGACAAGCAGTTTACAAATGCGAGCCATGGGTGGTCTCCCCTTGGTCTGCAGCTGTGCTCCAGAGCTGCTCCGGCCACTCGGGAGCTCAGCAGTTTATGGGGTTGGTGACATGTTGTCACTTCACTGGCAATGCTGGCCAGCCGCAGGGAAGGGAGGCAAAACACGGGGAAGAAAGAGGGGGAATGGAGAAAGATGCTCAAGGAGCAGTAAAATCAGTGTTGGACACAAAGAGAGAAGACAGGGAAACACAAAACACTCGTAAAGAGGAGAAATATCCAGAGGTTAAAGAAAGTAAAGCAAAGCACGAGTCTCATGAGGTGTGAGAGGGTCTGGGAGAAAGCACAGCTCCAGCAATGGTGTCCTTCCCATCCCCCAAAACCTTCTTCAAATTAAGAATAATGAATACCCCCATCTAATGAGAGAGTGAGATGGGGAACTCCTGCACAATCCCCCTGCCTTCTCCGGGTTTCTGGAGCACGTTCCCTTTCCCTGCACCACAAAGGAATTGTCTTTGCAGCCCACTGCAGAAGATGAGAAACCTCAGCCCAAAGCCAGAGAAGCCATTGCAGCACTTTGTGCAAAATGTGGAACACATCCCTGTGGATCCCAGAGCTCCAATCCCCCCAATCCCGTAGTGAGGGATGGAATTTATGCTCTAAGGCCAGTGGCTGTCTTCTTCCCTAATGTCTTCTCCTCCTTAGAGCTGCAGAATCCCAGGCTGATTTGGGTAGGAAGGAACAGCAAAGCTCATCTTATTTCATCCCCTGCCATGGGCAGGGACACCTTCCACTATCCCAGGTTGCTCCAAGGTTGCTTCCAGGGATGTGGCAGCAACAGCTTCTCTGGACATTCTTGTGGTGCTCCCCTCTCCTGCACAGATCCCCTTCCTTGGTCAACCTGTGTTCCTTACCCTTTCCCACCACTACCAAACATCTCTCTGCAATTTTCCTTACAAGAGGTTATGAGAGGAACAACCAGCATCTGAGCCTGTCCGAGGGGTGGTGAGCCCCTGATCCAGCAAAGCAATCTATCATAGAGACACCTCTGGCCAGGAAATCCTGCTTGGAATGTGGCACACCTGGAATTGAGCCAGAAACTGGAACTTGCAACCAAAACCCCTGGGTTCAGAGTTGTTCCAGCTGCACCTGCTGCCTGTTGTGCCTGGTCCTGCACAGCTCCACACACAGCAAGTTATGCAAATAATACCTTCAGCTACTTCTTTTTTATGTTTTCAGACTGTTTATCCACAGCTTTAAGCATAAAATTGTGGAAATGGGAAGTGGAAAAGCATCATTTGGTTCATGGAACATCTGGATTCTGCACATGTCACTCCTGTCTCCTTTCTTAGGGTGAGGACCCACCCCAGGTAACAAGGGGCAGAACAAGAGGAAGTGGCCCCAGGTTGTGCCACAGGAGGTTCAGATTGGATAATAGGAAAATATTTTCCGTGGAAAGGGTGGTCAGGCATTGGCACAGACTGCCCAGGGCAGTGATGGAGTCACCATTCCTGGGAGAGTGTAAAAACTTTGTGACTGTGGCACTTGGGGACCTTTAATAGTGACCATGGCAGTGCTGGGGCAAGGACTTGACCTTAGAGGGCTTTTCCAACCTCAGTGGTTCCATGATTCTGCAAATTCCAGAAGACTGCAAATGCACGGGATAGCAAACCTTCCACGTGGAAAGGTTTCCATGGAAAACCACTCACAGAAATCTGTATCCCATCCTGACTGGTTGGGTGTGCGAGGGTTTGGTTCCTTTTCTGGCCATTTAATCCCCAAAACCCTGTGCATTTTGAAAAGTAGGACAAGGAAGAGACTTCTGCAAACAAAAGGTGCACCTGGAGATAGGGAAGGGAAGAAGAACATGGAAACAGTCACCCAGTCCATAGGAGGAATAATAAAACATGTAATTGTCCTTTGCAAGCAGAACTTTCTGGGTTTTTTGAGATCTGTGTTGATTGTTTCAGGTATTTTTGTGTGGGTTTTTGTTTGGTTGGTTTGGGATTTATTGTTGCTCTTGTTCTGGCTTGGTTTTTTTTTTTTACTTTTGGTTGTTTGTTTGGTTTTTTTCCCCAAAAAGATGAATCTGACCTTAAAAGAACTTTCAACCACTAAAACCAAACCTATGGAGCTCTGAAAGGAGCTGCTAACCAGGACCAAAAGATATTTCCACACGGGTTTTCAAGTAGTTCCTGAGGCTGCTTTTCCAGTGGACTTTGCATCAGCCCTTGTATCCGAACCAGCAGCAATTACCAAGAAGATTAGAAAGCTGCCCACTGGTGTCAGGAACAGCAGTCCCAGAGAAACAGTCTAATTAAGAATCAAATAATTCAGCATTTAGATAAACGCAGAGTACCTTGATTGCGTCAAACCATCAGAGCTGCTGAAGGGAGAAGCGTGTCTTGTTAACCTGGAAAAGTTAATAAAATCCAAGAGCAAGGTGACCCAGGTGCGTGTCATTTCCTTGGATTTTGAAAACACATTTTTTATAAGGTTCCTCATAAAAGACTAAAGGAAAATAAATAGGTATAGGAGAGAGGGAAATGAGTCATGATAACTGATTTCATTAAAAGATACAAACCAAAGAACTGCAATGGAAGTTTGTTCCCCAGAGGAGCAGAGGTAAGAAAAGGGTTTTCTCAGTGTTGTTTTTTGTAGTCTTTAATTAAATATTAAAACCAATGCTAATTATATAGTCAATGGAAAACACAAATTTAAAATATAGGAAATATCAAATGTCCAACTGTCTTTTGTAACAAGGCTCTGAACTGTCCATAACTTTCAAATGGATTTCCTTGGTCCTTTTCCATAAACACCCAAAGAAACTTCCCTTAAAATCAAAATCAACAGCAAACCACACAGATTTTATCTGAAAAAGGATAAGAACAAGGAGGACTTTTTTTTTCCAGTCTGCCTTTCAGATCCAGCAACCTGATGCTATTCTGGGCTGGGATATCCCTGCTCATGAAAAGTCATGGCAGTGACTAAGTCTGATGTCCCCTTCTGGCTTCGGGAGCTCTGGGGAATGAGGACTGTCCATGAATTCATGCTTTAAACAAGTCGAAAGACACACACACAGAAATGTCCTGGGTACTGCAGTTTCTCATGGGTTCACCTCAGCAAACAGAATATTCTGAATACTGGGGAAAGAGGAAAGATGTGTGATTATCTGCACTCTGGTCACTCATGGAGAAATGCAAGATTCACTGAGGAGCTGGTCCATGAGTGTTTCCTTTTAGCGTCACTGGAGATGGGGAGACGGTGAAGCACAGCATCTTCTGTGGCAAATAATGAAAGCCCAATGAGTCTGAATTATTTCAGGTGTCCCATCCAGGTGGGTGTTGTGCAACTTTTGGAATTCCCGGGGAAAAAACCACAACAAAACCAAAACAACAAAAAGAATCCCAGAAGGGTTTGTGTTGGAAGGGACCTTAAAGCTCATCCCATTCCATTCCACCCCCTGCCAGGGGCAGGGACACCTTCCACTGTCCCAGGCTGCTCCAAGCCCAGTCCAGCCTGGCCTTGGACACTGCCAGGGATCCAGAGGCAGCCACAGCTTCTCTGGGCACCCTGTGCCAGGGCCTCCCCACCCTCACAGGGAAGAAATAAGAAATGACAGATGTATCTGAGAAATGTTTCAGTAGAAATGGTGTAAATATGGGGCCACTGCCCTCTCCATGAAGGTTGTCAGCACTGTAATAACCATTCTCAGATGTCAGAGATGTTTCCCAAGACAGGAATAATGACAAATCGTCAATCTGTTGTCATTTCATGCAAGGATAGACAAATCCTGGGTTGGAAAGGACCTGTGGAGATCTCCTGGATTACCCCATAGTCTGAGCAGGTCTTTAAAGACCCATCCTGCTGCTCGAGTCTTGTCCAGTCATGTTTTGACCACCCCCAGTGACAGAGATCCCACAGCCTTGCTGAACCCCTGTACTGGTGCCTGGCCAGGGTTTGCTTCCCCACTGGTCCTGGCAGGCTGAAGTGACAGGCATTTGGAGAAAGCAGAAGTTTATGTGGTTGCATGAGGTACCCGCTGTTCCTGCCCCTTTGCAGTGGTGTTTTTACAGCAAGTCTCATTGTCTGAAATTCATCCACAGTCTAATACCCGATATATCCTAATATTAGATGATAAATAGGACTTCAAAGAGGATAAGACTCAGGTGCTCTCTGGAGAAGTAACACAATTGCAGAACCAAACCCATACCAAACTAAGGTTCAGCTGAGAGAGAACCAGGAGAATGGGGCAACCTGGGAACCAATAACCAGGGAACAAAGCCTTCTAGAGGTGACAGATTGTCAGACATTCTCCTCTTGGGGAATGGACCACAGGAGACCTGGTGAGACACTGACCTGCTGCCCCAGCACCAGGAGCCGCAGTGCCTGCCATGGCGGTTCTAATCAAGCAGCACCAAGGACAGGTTTGTCAGATGCCCAGTGGCAGTGAGGGAAGCTGACACATCAGACTGATTAAAAGGTTCTTTTTCTCAGGGCACAGCTAATGATGCAGGGCTGCAGCAGTTTGGCTGTACGAATTACACTCACGATCACTGCTCGTTGATTGTGGGGTGGGGATGCCTTGGAGGAGCCTGGAACCATGTTGTGATGGTGCTGCATGGACATGTCCAAACCAGTTTGAGAGACAGGGATCTAAAGGGACAGGGAGAGAAGGGAGAGTGGGAGGAGAAACCGAGGCACAGAGGGAAGAAGATCTTCCTGTCGGTTGTTCAGGCTTTCAGCTGTGATCTGAAGCCATCCAGATCCAGGTCTCCAGTGCTCTGCCCACCCAGCTGGGGGAATGGACAACATCCCAGCTTTGAAAAAAATGCCAATTCTCCTAATTCTTTGGCCACAATACTGGCATTTTAGGGCTTAGATCTTTTCCTCCCCTTGTTCTGACTGGAAAAGGTGAACATTTCTTATATCAAAATATCATTTTCATGGTCATGTTTCTGATTCTTTGACGCTATTCATGGCAACTTCTGCACTGGAAAAAAGAGTATAACAGACCCTGAAATTGTAAAAGATGGCACAGGACTTCAGAGCTTTGGTAGAAAGCCGAGGAAAATCCTTCCCTGTTTCAAGTGAGAGGAGGCTGAAAAGCTAAAAGTTGTTGAATTTTGTGTGGTGTTCTAAAGCCAATGGCAGTTTAAGGTATGGAAGCTGCCTTTCAGAGAGGATGGATGGTTGGAGAGATGGAGCACCTCTCCTGTGAGGAAAAGCTGGGAATGCTGGGGGTGTCCAGTCTGGAGAAGAGAAGGGAGTCCTTAGAACCCCTTCCAGGGCCTAAAGGGGCTCCAGCAGAGCTGGAGAGGGACTTGGGATAAGGCCCTGGAGTGCCAGGACAAGAGGGAATGGCTTCCCACTGCCAGAGGGCAGGGTTAGATGGGATACTGGGGAGAAATTCTCCCCTGTGAGGGTGGTAAGGCCCTGGCAGCTGTGGCTGCTCCTGGATCCCTGGCAGTGTCCAAGGCCGGGTTGGACGGGGCTTGGGGCACCCTGGGATAGTGGAAGGTGTCCCTGCCCATGGCAGGAGGTGGAACTTGGTGAGCTTTAAGGCCCCTCCAACCCAAACCATTTAACGACTTGTAGGATTCTCTGATTCCCAGGAGGGTGAATGGGCAGAACGAGGCCTGAGGCGGTGGCCATGGTGTAGACTGAGGAGAAGTTGGACCACCAGCACAAAAGCCAATGTGGAGAAGTGAACCCAACAGCCCATGACTGTTCAAAGTGACACTTGGTGACAGGGTAAGAAAGACCCAGCTCTGAGGGACACTTCAAGCTGCTCCTGTACAGGACTTGCAGCAGTCATGGCTCTGAACCCCAGAGAGGGTCGTCTTGGAAGGGACCACTGTGGGGTCACCTGGGCCAACCTCCCTCTAAGCAGGGTCATCCTGCAGCAGCTGGCACAGGATTGTGGCAGGTGGAAGGGTGGAACAGAGCCATGGAAGGCTCACAGGTAATGGGAACCTCAGGGATGCTGGAAACCAGTGGATGGAGGGAGGTGGTGCCTTGTGTCAGCAAGAAGAGTGTGGAGAAATTAAATATTGAGTTATGGCAGGGGCACAACAGGGCCAGGGGGGAAGGCTGGGCAGGGCAGGAAAGTCTCAACAGCCTCCTCTGCACCCCCGGCTCCAACCTCATCATGATTAGTCCCCTACAGTTACCAAATGCATGGGAATTGATGGGAATTATGGGAGCCTTTAACGTCTCAAAAATGGATTGAAAGGTAATTACTGCTTATATTGGCTCAGATATTTTAGGTGATGGATTTCTTTGCAAAAGTCAAGTATAACNCAAATCGTCAATCTGTTGTCATTTCATGCAAGGATAGACAAATCCTGGGTTGGAAAGGACCTGTGGAGATCTCCTGGATTACCCCATAGTCTGAGCAGGTCTTTAAAGACCCATCCTGCTGCTCGAGTCTTGTCCAGTCATGTTTTGACCACCCCCAGTGACAGAGATCCCACAGCCTTGCTGAACCCCTGTACTGGTGCCTGGCCAGGGTTTGCTTCCCCACTGGTCCTGGCAGGCTGAAGTGACAGGCATTTGGAGAAAGCAGAAGTTTATGTGGTTGCATGAGGTACCCGCTGTTCCTGCCCCTTTGCAGTGGTGTTTTTACAGCAAGTCTCATTGTCTGAAATTCATCCACAGTCTAATACCCGATATATCCTAATATTAGATGATAAATAGGACTTCAAAGAGGATAAGACTCAGGTGCTCTCTGGAGAAGTAACACAATTGCAGAACCAAACCCATACCAAACTAAGGTTCAGCTGAGAGAGAACCAGGAGAATGGGGCAACCTGGGAACCAATAACCAGGGAACAAAGCCTTCTAGAGGTGACAGATTGTCAGACATTCTCCTCTTGGGGAATGGACCACAGGAGACCTGGTGAGACACTGACCTGCTGCCCCAGCACCAGGAGCCGCAGTGCCTGCCATGGCGGTTCTAATCAAGCAGCACCAAGGACAGGTTTGTCAGATGCCCAGTGGCAGTGAGGGAAGCTGACACATCAGACTGATTAAAAGGTTCTTTTTCTCAGGGCACAGCTAATGATGCAGGGCTGCAGCAGTTTGGCTGTACGAATTACACTCACGATCACTGCTCGTTGATTGTGGGGTGGGGATGCCTTGGAGGAGCCTGGAACCATGTTGTGATGGTGCTGCATGGACATGTCCAAACCAGTTTGAGAGACAGGGATCTAAAGGGACAGGGAGAGAAGGGAGAGTGGGAGGAGAAACCGAGGCACAGAGGGAAGAAGATCTTCCTGTCGGTTGTTCAGGCTTTCAGCTGTGATCTGAAGCCATCCAGATCCAGGTCTCCAGTGCTCTGCCCACCCAGCTGGGGGAATGGACAACATCCCAGCTTTGAAAAAAATGCCAATTCTCCTAATTCTTTGGCCACAATACTGGCATTTTAGGGCTTAGATCTTTTCCTCCCCTTGTTCTGACTGGAAAAGGTGAACATTTCTTATATCAAAATATCATTTTCATGGTCATGTTTCTGATTCTTTGACGCTATTCATGGCAACTTCTGCACTGGAAAAAAGAGTATAACAGACCCTGAAATTGTAAAAGATGGCACAGGACTTCAGAGCTTTGGTAGAAAGCCGAGGAAAATCCTTCCCTGTTTCAAGTGAGAGGAGGCTGAAAAGCTAAAAGTTGTTGAATTTTGTGTGGTGTTCTAAAGCCAATGGCAGTTTAAGGTATGGAAGCTGCCTTTCAGAGAGGATGGATGGTTGGAGAGATGGAGCACCTCTCCTGTGAGGAAAAGCTGGGAATGCTGGGGGTGTCCAGTCTGGAGAAGAGAAGGGAGTCCTTAGAACCCCTTCCAGGGCCTAAAGGGGCTCCAGCAGAGCTGGAGAGGGACTTGGGATAAGGCCCTGGAGTGCCAGGACAAGAGGGAATGGCTTCCCACTGCCAGAGGGCAGGGTTAGATGGGATACTGGGGAGAAATTCTCCCCTGTGAGGGTGGTAAGGCCCTGGCAGCTGTGGCTGCTCCTGGATCCCTGGCAGTGTCCAAGGCCGGGTTGGACGGGGCTTGGGGCACCCTGGGATAGTGGAAGGTGTCCCTGCCCATGGCAGGAGGTGGAACTTGGTGAGCTTTAAGGCCCCTCCAACCCAAACCATTTAACGACTTGTAGGATTCTCTGATTCCCAGGAGGGTGAATGGGCAGAACGAGGCCTGAGGCGGTGGCCATGGTGTAGACTGAGGAGAAGTTGGACCACCAGCACAAAAGCCAATGTGGAGAAGTGAACCCAACAGCCCATGACTGTTCAAAGTGACACTTGGTGACAGGGTAAGAAAGACCCAGCTCTGAGGGACACTTCAAGCTGCTCCTGTACAGGACTTGCAGCAGTCATGGCTCTGAACCCCAGAGAGGGTCGTCTTGGAAGGGACCACTGTGGGGTCACCTGGGCCAACCTCCCTCTAAGCAGGGTCATCCTGCAGCAGCTGGCACAGGATTGTGGCAGGTGGAAGGGTGGAACAGAGCCATGGAAGGCTCACAGGTAATGGGAACCTCAGGGATGCTGGAAACCAGTGGATGGAGGGAGGTGGTGCCTTGTGTCAGCAAGAAGAGTGTGGAGAAATTAAATATTGAGTTATGGCAGGGGCACAACAGGGCCAGGGGGGAAGGCTGGGCAGGGCAGGAAAGTCTCAACAGCCTCCTCTGCACCCCCGGCTCCAACCTCATCATGATTAGTCCCCTACAGTTACCAAATGCATGGGAATTGATGGGAATTATGGGAGCCTTTAACGTCTCAAAAATGGATTGAAAGGTAATTACTGCTTATATTGGCTCAGATATTTTAGGTGATGGATTTCTTTGCAAAAGTCAAGTATAACACCGCTTTAAACCTCGCTTCTGTATGGTTATAAAAGTAGTAAAATTTGAATAAAGTGTGATCTTGGGCTGCCTTTTCTCACTTTAACTTTCAAAATGGGCAAAAGTAGGTCTAGAATGAAGGTTTGGAAGCTTAGAAAGGCAAACTTTGAAATCTAAGGAAATGAATTATTGAGTTTGACTAAGCAGCTCTGGGATCTGTGAGCAGAGAAGGCACAGGTACTTAAAATTCAAAATTCAAAAGGGAAAGAGAGCAGTGAGAAGAGGAATGCTTGAGAGGTTACAAACTGAAAAAGAAAGTTAGAATGACCAAAAACCCACCTCACACAGGAAATTAAAATTAATAATAGTAAATGGCACTTAAGCCATAGAAACCAAGGGGAGCCCAGAGAAAATTAGGACAGTTGCACACTTGAGACAAAAATAGATCAGAAGTTACCTGTTGCCAAGCCTGAAAATCTTATTTACCACAATTAACAGCAGCACGAAGGTGATATCAAGGGCATTAACAGAAATCCCAGGGTAAATTATGGTGGGTCACGAGGCCTGTCATCATCTGAGGAGAAGCCACAATTTGGCCTGATTCAAGTGAAAAATAAACCACTGATTTCCGCCTGGGCCAGTAACAGCACTGGCTGAACAACAGATCGAGTGGGGACCATGGATAATGATTGTGGAAATCAGGGATAGTCCCCATAATGGGAGGGGTAACAGATAAAACACCTCAGGAAGAGGGTGAAGCATGGTTCAGACAAATGTAGGCTCTTAGTTGGATGTCAAAGTTATGGAACAAGAACAGATAAAGGCAGGGGAGCAGGGACAAATGTATAAAGTACAAGATAATTTAACAAAGCTAAATCGTTTCTGGATAATTTAGCAGCATTTCCTGGTAGGATCAGTGCTGCCATGCATAGGACATACATGAACTAAATCCCTCTCACTTTCTGTGAGATCCTAATAAATTAGCCATGGATTTGGGCTCTGGAGCTGAACATGAATAAAAGGAGTCTGCAAGTGTTCCCAGTGAAACAGGAATTACCAGAGAAGGGAATGGTGGTGCTCAGAGATAGTTCTGAATCCAACAGGACATGGACTTGTGGGGAAATGTCTGCTGGGAGGGATCTCTGGGGAGAAAACTCCTCACAGGGCAGAGCTGACTGCAAAGGGAGATCTCTTTTGCATGGGGTGGTGAGCAAAGACTAAAAATTGAGTCTGAGCTTCGTGATTGGAATGTGACACCAAACTGGGAAGCTCTACCAGGCCTGGTAGAAAAACTGGATCTCACTCTTCGAAATGGTTCAGATGAGGAGATATTTGGGAGTGCAAATCAGACTCGTGTCCTTAGAGCTTCTCAAAGGCTGTCTTTTTTGATATTTGCTCTAAAATAAGGGGCCAAGAGTTAAATAAAAATGCATGAACTACATAGGCATAAAGAATGTGGAAAATTTTAAGCATTTATAGGTTGCATATGGCTTTTTATTTTTAACACTGGACCTGATGCCTTGAGGTTGGCTGCCTAAAACAGAGACTAGACAAGAATAAGAGAATAAAAGGAGGTATTTATTTGAAGNGAGAGACACCTTCTGCCATGTTCTGTCCCTTGTGTTCATAATTCCTCCAGGGGGAAATGCTCACGTGACAGACGGAACATAAGTCCCACGCATGTGAACTGGGAGGTGGGTCTGCAACGATGGCTGGAGGTGGATCATGAGCCAGTTTGGACTGGAAATTAGGAGAACCTTCCCATTTCAAGAGTAAAGTGCACCATGGGTGTCAAGTCAGCATTCACCTAAAATCTGGTGGCCAATTCATCGCACGCCAGTGGTAAATCTCGGGATCAGAGTCACAGAGAAGTTCCCAACTCCCTCAGCACCTGCAGAGGTCTCAGAGCAGTCAGTGAAGCACCTGGGTGTTCTTGCAGCATGGTCTCCCTTACATGGCTAAAACATTATAACGGCATTGGCCAAGAAGGCCAAGGGCACCTGGGTGGCCCCAGCCATGGAGTGGCAGCAGGTCCAGGCAGTGACTGTCCCTTGTGCTGGGCACTGCTGAGGCCCTGCCTCGAGCCCTGGGTCAGTCCTGGGCTCCTCATGGCAGGAAAGACATGGAGGGGCTGGGGCGTGTCCAGAGAAGGGAACAGAGCTGGGGAAGGGTCTGGGCACCAGGAGCAGCTGAGGGAGCTCAGCCTGGAGAAAAGGAGGCTCAGGGGGGACATTCTGGCTCTGCACAACTCCCTGACAGGAGGGGACAGCCAGGGGGTTTGGGCTCTGCTCCCAGGGAACAGGATGAGAGGAAATGGTCTCAAGCTGTGCCAGAGAAGGTTTGTTTCAGATATTAGGGAAAATTTCTTCATGGAAAGGGTGTTCAGGCACTGGCACAGGCTGCACAGGGCAGTTCTGGAGCCACCATGCCTGAAAGTGTTCAAAGCATGTGTGGATGTGACACCTGGGGACATGGTTTTGTGATGGTGCTGGGAGTCCTCGATGATCTTGGAGGTCTTTTCCAACCTTCATTACTCTGTTATTCTGTGAGTTCCTCCTTGAGAGAACCTGGCAGCAATCCTGCAATCCCTGTGTCTTGTGGGATACAGATGGTTTGGTTGCCCCATCCCTCTGCATCTCTTCATCCTTCTGCCCCACCTGCCTCATGTGGAACAATTAGTGCCTTTTTTAATGAATCAGAGTCCTGTGGCTCAGTCATCCTCTGTGACACACACGATACCAGGGAAGCAGAGCTCCTGGTGGAGCTGCTGGCAGAGATGGAATAAAAAACATTCATTTTGATACTGGAGCATTTTCTGAAGCTTTTATAATTCACCATTGCTGAGAAACCACTACAAGAGCTGCTCTGCTCAGCCCATCAACCTGGAGAAAATGCTTTTCCCTCTTAAGTCACATTTGGTGTCACGAAGCAGGAGTAAATGTTTGAGTGAAAATGCTCACAATAATAGAGAGGTATTTTATCTGCTAGAACAAGGTACAAGGTGGTTAAGCCATTATCAAGTCCTTAATGTAAAAAATGCTTTAGATAGAGGGAAACTGGCAAAAATGGGAAAATTACTCTTTATCAAGATTATGAAATGCTTTCCATTAACTGGATCCAACATATGCTCCTTGTTCTACACGATCTATCAGATTTTAAGGAAGATTTCTTCTAAAGCTAATAAAACCATTTTTGAAATATTCACTCTTTGCTCATTTGCATTTGCTTACAGAAAATTGTGTCTACTGTAAAGACAGCAAAGCAGTAATTATTTAAATTAGTTTGATAGATGTTTAGTAATGCTTTGATTAAAATATCAATTTTAGATACCAGTAAGTTTGTGAAAAGCCAAGCGTTTAAATGATAATGAATTTTTCTTCAAGAAATAGTTTCATTCTACACAAATGATTTGGAATGAAAAGCCCTTTTCATATAAAAATTTCAGGCACTCAGACAATGGAGCCAGAGCAGAACTGAGGTCAATCTGTTGACCCATCTGGATCATTATAAGACAGAAAAGGGGCCCATCTCTGTCAGATGAAATATGGGTGAATCCCCCTCCACAAGAGAAGGGTTTTATTATGTGGGTGATGCCCAAGTAACACCAGCTTGCCTGGAAAATTGTCCTGTAGGACTGACAAACTGCTTGGGGATGAGGCTGAAGGTCGTTGGTAAAAGGCAAAGCCAAACCAACACGTCCATGGGAGCAACCGAGCCCAGGCCACTCCAGGGCTCCTGTTCCAGCCTACAAGGGGTCGGTGAGCCCTGGAATCAGAGAGTAGGAATTTGCCTGTTGCTCCAGCTCTGCACATTCATCTCCCCGGATAAATATTCATCTAATCTCTACATCAAAATATTCCACAATCTCCCTGCTGACTCTGACCTAAATCCTGTTATGCAAATGAAACCGATTCATTTCTGTCTTATCCATAATGGGTTTGGAAACAAGGCTATTTGTGTAAATCAGCTCTTCCTCTGGATAAACATCTCAAATCCCTTTTTTCCCCCTCGTCGTTCTCTATCCAACTGGTCTGCCTCTCCCCCAGCTCTCTAAACTGGCAATATCATTCCCACTGTGATCCTGCCCTTCCTGAGCACAACACGATGATCACTGCACAAGGCTAAAGAAAGACAAAGAGATCCTCACCCAGAGAAGCTGTGGCTGCCCCTGGATCCCTGGCAGTGTCCAAGGCTGGGTTGGATGGGGCTTGGAGCAACCTGGGATAGTGGAAGTTGTCCCTGCCCATGGCAGGGGGTGGAATGAGATGAATTTTAAGTTCCCTTCCAACCCAAACCATTTTGGGATTCTGTGATTCCATGACTCTAGGACATATGAATGCTTTTTATCCCGTGTTCTCTTCCAGCAGCAATGTGTTCACGCGCCTTAGGACCCGTTGCTGCTTCCCAGGTCTCTTGTCACCAAGCTTCATTTTTCCTGCCCATTGTTTTCTGGAATATTGATTCTTACCTGGAAAGAACAGCACATTGAATTGGTGCGTATCAAACCATACCTGCATTTTTCAGGCGCTTTTCCCATATTCTCAGTGTTTTGCTGAATTTTAAGCTTTTTTTCCCGCCTTCAAAAGGAGTGGGCAGAGGAGGAAGATATGGTGACACTGGTTAGCTGAAGATAAATTCTCATTTGGAAAATGTAAGGCTTTGGTGGGAGATTTGAACTGCAAATGGACAGCCAGGGGTAGATTTGGTCTCTGGATTAAAATGATTATGATTCGAAGTTCAGAAACGTTGTGAGTGACAAACCAGGAGTGTCCCCCTCCTCCCACCTGGCAATTACTTCAGTGTAGAGGGACACAAGCCCTGTTGCCCATTGCAGCCTGAGCAGTCAGCCCAGGAGCAGTAAATTAGATGTGGAGCTGGCCAGAAAAACAGGATTTCTATCTTTTCTCAATAAAACTGTGCTTCTGAGACAATAAATTTCTGAGTGAACAGGAGCAGTAAAGGTGATGTAGGTGTCTGCTGCACTAATGAGCAACATGGCAGGCACTGTGCCATGATCGTGAACCCAGGCAGGGTGCACCACGCTCTCACTAGAGATTTAGTGCAGCAAGCCTCAGATCCTCCTAAACAAAACCCAAAGTGGAAATATTTAGAGCTCAGTAAAGGATTTTTTGCTAACGAGACTTCATTTAATTAGCAAATCTGTGAGCAGGACTGATCTGCTATGAGAAAATCCCGTTTGGCTCTCACTGTGCCGATGTTTGCTGTCGGGTAGGAACACCAGGGAAGTGAAGCAAGCCCACAGCCAAGCTGCAGTAATCGCTGAAAACTGTCTGGAAAATGGTCTTTGCTGAATTTCATTTCCCCATCTTTTTCTCAGGCAGTCACCCACGCCAGTTTTCAAATGAGGGCTGAGAAATGTTTCACTGTTCAGTCCTCCACAAACCAGCACCTTCCGTGTTTCTTTCACTGCACAGCTAAAGGCACTTCCCTGCATCAGATTGCACCAAATAACTGTGGAACAGAGAGGAACAGACAGATGCTAAAATGAAAATAATTCAGCAACAGCAAAACCAATCCCATTGCCACAAGCTCGTTGTGAACCATTGGGAATTGGTGCCGGCAGCTCATGTCTGCACAGTCCCAACCATGGCAGAGTGAGTCTCAAAAGCCGTTCAAGGGGATATGGCTTTATGCTGATAAAAGGCAGGGTTGGATGGGATGTTGGGAAGGAATTGTTCCCTGTGAGGGTGGGGAGGCCCTGGCACAGGGTGCCCAGAGCAGCTGTGGCTGCCCCTGGATCCCTGGCAGTGTCCAAGGCCAGGCTGGACGGGGCTTGGAGCACCCTGGGACAGTGGAAGGTGTCCCTGCCATGGCAGGAGGTGGGACTGGATGAGCTTGAAGGTCCCTCCCAACCCAAACCCTTCTGGGATTCTCTGATTCTGAGAGCTGTCAGTGCTACACCATCCTCAGAGATGGCATCATCATGGAAAGTGGTACGAGATTAATCACTGCTGCGTCTCAGAGATCAACTCCCACCAAGTTGTCCTGTTTTTTTTTTCCTAGTGAGCTTTGCATTCTCCAGGAAAATCCGTGCAGATATTTTATGACTAAATCCGCCGTCTTTTGTTTCAGCTGTTGTTTGAAAGAGGCAAATTGGCTTTAACAGGCTCATTATCACAGCTGAGAAGAGGAAAGAAAGTCCAGCTGCTGATGCTGGAACAGACAACGTATCTCCTCTTGACCTTCAGCCCCCTTCACCCCTCCACCCTCTGTCCCTGGAAAAATCCCCACCCCATCGTGCCATGGTGTGAATCAGCACCTTTCTCAGGAGCTCTCCAATTAAGATTCAGCAGCGCTTGGAGAGCAGCAGTCGGCCCACACTGGACTAATTAATTTTTCCTGCCTGAGTAATTACAGTCCAGAGGTGACCATGAAAGCCAAGCAAATCAATTTGTGTTTTACTGAGATCCTCATCAGTCACGGAGCACTAACCAAGAAGAAAAAAAAATGACCAGGGACAGAGCGGGCCCCTGAACAGCAACCAACAAAGGTTGCTCTGAAACTGCTAAACTTTGGTGCTGGCAAATGCAGTCCTCAAAATCTTTTTGGTTTTTTTGGGGTTGTTTTTTTTTGGCCCAATCACTCTGCTGCTCAAAAATTTAAACTCCATCTCCCTCACTGGCACTCACATTCCCTGCAACTGGCTCCTTCCAGCCAAAAACCCTTCAAAGCTCAGTTTATGAAGATGAGCACAATCGTTTTGCAAATGTCTCAGCAAGTGTTGGGAGTGACTTTCCCACTTTCCAAACAGAGGCAATCTGCTGCTCTGCTGAGCCAGTGCGGTACCACCAGCAGCTGAACCTATCTCCCAGGAAAAACTTTCCCTAATGTGCCAGGGATGCAAACAGACAGCTGTCTCCACACACCACTTGTTGATACACTCGTGAAATGTCTTCTCAGCCATAACAGAGAACATCCCAGAGAAACACTGTCTCCTGAATCCAAAGATTTCTTTCTTTCCCATCTAAGTTTTTCTGCAGAGTTCATGCAGTCCTGGATGAGTGGTTTGGCTGGTGGTATGATGGAGAAGATCAAGTCTTTCCTACACTGCAAAGAACTGGGACACCGGGTTCTCCCAGGGGGTGTGAGGATTTGTGGACAGGAGCTGTCTCACCTGGAGTGGTGCAGGTGGGAGAGATCTCACTGTGGAAGTGCCAGCTAAGAGTGACCTTTAAGGTCCCTTCCAACTCAAACAATTTCATGATCCTGTGATAGGATTGTGGGATTCTTCTGCCCAAGCCAAACCAGGTGGAGGAGTCCAAGGGGGTGCAGGTGTCCCAAAGTCACTCCTCAACATCAATCTGTGTTTTTGTGGCCAGCTGTGGCAAGGACAGTCCCGCTAATGCTGTGTGTTTGGGCTGTCCTGAAGTCTGTCTCAGGATGCCTCATCCCTCGATGGAGTCTAGGAAGGACTCACACCAACTTATGTAGGGAGGGTCACTGTGGAAGTCAAATGTTCCAGCTCTTCTCAAGAAATGCAGCACCAGAAAACGCAGAAGCAACATCCAACCAATGCCCTTTTCCCTGAAACACTTGGGTACCAGCAGGTACCTGCAGACCCTCCACAGAACATCGTTGCAAAAAGATTAATATCAAGGGAGATGCCCCTGAAGAGTCACACGATCCCATGCTGGAGCCTATGACCTGTGCCAGATCCAAGTGCAACCCCTCGAGCCCAGAAAAGGCTGGGAGGGCTGTCTGAGGCACGTCACAAAGAGAACAAACACAGAGAAGGGAGCAGGAGCCACCCTTTGTCCTGGGGCAGATCTGGGTCTGCCTGGCTGCAGAGATGTTCCTGATGAGCTGACAGGAGCTGGGGTGCTGCCCACATAACATCCCTGTTACTGTTGGTGTCCCTGCTGCTGTCACTGAAGGAGGCTTTGTTTGCAGGTATTATGACCAGGAAGTTGAAATTTAGGAATGTGTTATCCCTAAGGAATAGCACAGTCTCTTCCCATGCAGCCAGGAACACTCACAGAGGGAGAATGATTTAGATCAACACAAGGAAGCTGCTGAGCTTCCAGTCGGAGCTCCATGACATGTGAATGATACTGCAAAGAGCCCAACAGAAATCCCTATTTCCAGTACAGTGGCCAAGGCACATTCAGCTGGGTCTGGAGGGTACTGCTGGTGTGTTAAAGAAGATCTGACTGAAAAATGTGTCACAGACTGCAGAGATAGCCAAGTCAGAGATACGGGGTCTGGGTATTTGCACAGGATTGCACTGGGGAAGTTAAAAAGAGAAGTGCAAAACAGGAGAAATGAAATGGTAAATTTGTCACAGATGTTACATTCTGGAGTTTTCAGGGAGAAAGAGGGGATCAGAATGGGAGTCAAAGTGTTGGAAGGGAGTGCCAGGACAAGGCTTTGTCACACCAGATCTGTGAGTAGCCAAAGGAAGGTTTTGACGATCGAAGTTTTTGCCTGTCATGGGGGTGAGGCCCCACCTGCAGTGCAGTGGAATGAGCTGCCCTTCTGCTGATGTCCAGAGTGAACCACCTCATCAGCAATATTTGGCTACTGCCCCTTGTTGTGTTGTTTAGCACCACTGAGAGCTGGGCTCCATCCTCTGTGTAACTGCCTTGGGGTCACTGCAGCTGCTCCCCCTGCTTAACCCGGCCCAACCCAACTCTGTGCCGGCCTATGGGCCTGGAACCTGGGTCTGACCCTTTCCATCCCCTCTGGCCTCTCTATTTTTTCTCCATATCCCTCTGGAAGCAGGAGAGTGTCCCCAAAACTGGCCATGGTAAGTCCATTTGTCTTCCCCAGCACTGATCAGAGAGGAAGTTACTTTCCCTTAATCTGCTGGGCACAATCCTCTGATGTTGCCCAGGCCATGGTTTGCCTCGTCTGCAGTGGGATCAAGCTCTTGGCAGACATCCCACCTGATATCCACAGTTCCCTCAGCAGGACCTGTGACTTTTCAGCAAGATTGAGAGAATCCAGCACTGTCAGATGAGGGAGCTGGGCTGATCCAGATTCTGGTATGTTGCAGTGCATGGACAGACCTGAGCAGAGGAGAAGGCTGTTCAAGTGCATCTGGCTTTACCTTCCTCTTTAAAATAAATGTGTGTGCCTGCAAACACGTCTGTGATGGTGTGGGATGAGCCTCACTCCCAGCCCCTCATGCAGGGACAGATGGTTGTCTCTGCCAGTTACTTCAAGGCTTTGAGGGTCCTCAGAAGTGGCATCAGCTGCAAGTTTTATGTGAGCAGGAAGCGGAGTGCCTTTGGAGCTGTTGTGCACACAGGACAATGCAACTGCTGCCAAAGGCTTTCCAGGATGCTCCTGTCACAAACAATCCCGCTGCAGTCATTTCCATCAGGGCTCACCAAACGTCGGTGGCAGGGGTCTCAAAGCCAGGATCAGTCAGGAGGAGAATGGGATGGAGTGGGAAGAACAATTCTGCCCCAACACTGCTTTCCACATCCCCTTGTCCAACAGGCGCTGGGCAGTGGGGCAACATTGCCCTGACAGATATCACTGGACAAAACCACCCTGCTCCACCCTGAACATGGAATGGTTCATGGAGAAAATGCCGGTGGCTGGGAAGGAGCCTCAGGTTTGTTGCTGAGATACCATAATGGGGCTGGATGATGATCAAAGTCACCATCAGAGGGTCTTTGTCCAGATTTGAGCAGCATGATGGGGATTGCTTCATCCCTGGAAGTGTCCAAGACCAGGCTGCGTGGGGTTTGGAGCACGCTGGGATAGTGGAAGGTGCCCCTGCCCATGGCAGGGGCTGGAACAAGATGGGCTTTGAAGTCCCTTTCCAACCCAAACTGGTCTGGGATTCTACGATTCTGTTTATGTCCATGGCCCATTGTCCAGAGAAGCCACCTTCTATAAAAAGCTGATCCTATTAACTGCACTGAAGTTGGCATTTGGGTTTTTTGTTGGTTTTTTTTCTCCCCACGCACAGAATCTGGTTGGGTTTTTTTTTGGCCACCCAAAATGATGGCCTTTTTCCAGAATGGACTTTTCCTGCCAACACATCTATTTTTAGGCACAATTGCTCTTCAGTTCCTCCTGATGAGCGTGCTTTGAAGAAATGCTGCCTTTGGAAAGGCCCAAGCCCTGAGTTCAGCATGAATTTGCAGAGAGGGATGGAATTGTTGGGATATTTCGCTGTGCTCTTTCTCCATGCTTCCTTCCCATCATGCCCTCTGCTGTCAAGGCAAAGACCTTGTTTTTTTGACTCTACCAACCTCAGCAAAGCGCAGACTGAGGGACCCCGAGGCGCTCTTACCGCAATGAATGGCGCACCAAGAGCTCTTTGTCCTTCAACGCAAGCGACTCTGAGCATGGCAAACCCACCCCGTGGGTGATGGAGGGCAATAAAAACACAACAAATAATTTATCGACACGGTTGTGTGAAAGCCAATGGTGGTGACAATTACCAAACTTGCACCCCACAAGAATTATCTCTGACTGTAAGATAAAAACCTCCCCAAAATTCTCCCGCCCCTCGCGCAATGGCGCCAAGAAGATGATTCCTCTTGACGCGCTGAACTTTTGAACCCGATGGAAAAAATCTTTTTTTTTTTACAAGAGAGTCATCGAAAGTTCATTGCCCTTTCTCACATTTGCACCACCAAAGGGACATAAGGAAAAACATCAAGTGTAATATCCGTCAATGTTAGCGAGGCATTCAGAATACATCACCGATGCATAAATAACCCCCATGGAACTCCAGTGGCAGGGGGAGGTTCTGGAAGAACGGAGATACACAACAATATTTAATTATAAATTGCATCCAAATGATTGTCTTTACTCATCACAGGGCATCTCACAAACATTCCTTTGGTTCAGATGTGAGCCTGAAAATCCTGGGTGCCCCCATCCAAAAGCTCAGGATTTTTCTTGGTTCACTGGCTACTTTTTCCTGCCAAAGCTCATAAAAATCCAGACACCAATTTGCTTAACACGAGGGGTGTGAAATCCCCACTTAGGGAAGGTGAAGTTAATTGGAAAAGAAAAAAAATCATAAATCCAGGCCACTGAGCAGTTTGAATCGGCGAGTTCTCCTGTGACCTTGATTTGTTGTGGTTTTATTTTCCTGAAATGTTTTTCCCAACACAAGTTGGGTGGAAAAATCCACTGGAATCACCAAGCATTGGGGTTTCCTACCCTTTGTATGGAGCAGCGGGTGTGTACTCTTTGTGTTAGGCAAAGGCTGATGGAAAAAGCTTCCTGGTAGGAGCAGCAGGAGGAAGCGGGTGGGAGGAACCCCAACCCTCTCTAGGGATTAAAGACTTGGAAACCTTTCATTCTCTTCAAATTACCACCTCCCACCGTCTATTCTTAACTTGAGGCTGTCAGGGTCATCTCATCTTTAGTGCAAGACCAGCCCATGGTCAACATCCTCCTGGGCTTCCCTCGGCATCCCTGGCGCCGTGTCTGTGTCCGGAATCTCTACCTTGCTGGGGTGCCTGTGGTGTAGGATCACAGCGTGGTTTGAGTTGGAAGGGACCTTAAAGATCATCATTCCCATTCCATCCATGGCCCGTGGGCCACATCCCTGCAGCAGTTTTGTCTGAGAGTCTCCAAAGTCTACCACCACAGACAATGTTGGGACCCAGGGTGCTGAGCCGCTGCTGCTGCCAATACCTGTGCGAGGAAAATTCTCTGGAGCACTTCCAGAGCTATCCCAGGAATTCCGTCAGGGATGACCCACAACACGTGCAAGGGAGAAGCTCAGGCTACACAGGCCCAGTGTTGTCTGTAGAAGATTCTGGAGGCTCTCAGACAAAACTGCTGCCCATGGGGCCATGGACGGAATGGGAATGATGATCTTTAAGGTCCCTTCCAACTCAAACCCCTCTGTGACCCTACATCACAGACACCCCAGCGGGGCAGAGATTCCAGTCACAGACACAGAGCCAGGGAGGCTGAGGGAAGCCCAGGAGGATGTTGACCCTGGTCTTGCACTAAGGATGAGACGACTCTGACAGCCTCAAGTCTAAAACAGACTATGGGAGATGTAAATTTGAAAAGAGCTAAAGGCTTCCTTGTCTTCAGTCCCTAGAGAGACTCTTCTATTGCTTTCAAACATGTACACGTTAAATAATGTGGGTAAAGCACCATCACGTGGAACTTGGAGGAGGCTGACATTACTGCACCCCTGTTTCTGTACAGCTGCTTGGACCATTTGGTGAGGAGCCCCTTCACTGCTTCCATGCACTCACTGCCAACAACAGCTCCTACTCTTGCTGGTGAAAATGCACATTTGCCCTTTGTACAACTTCCCTCCCATGGACCTGTGTGGGAATACAGTGGGAGAGGGAAGAGAGGAAAGAAATTGTCCCAGCTGGAGAGAGCCCCACGGTGCTGCCTCGTTGTCAGACCCAGCTCCCAAGTCTTGTCAAAATACATCTTGTCAAATATATATATATGGATGGGGAATGTAAAAGACAACATGGAAATCTTACCCACAAGGTGTGAATATTCCACTGTCTGGGAGTCAGCCACCATCTCCATGGCTTTCAGAGGGAGAGCATCTGTAAAAGGGGCAGGGAACAGCTCCAGGCAATGTTTCCTGCGGGAGTATCAATGTGCTGGCTTGAGGATGTGATCAGAAATCGTGTGGGGTCATTAAAACTCCCCTGTAGCCCAAGCTTTGTGTCAGTCTAGACCAGGCAGCTCTGACAAGGATCTGCTGTGGGAGAGGGGCCACCAGCACATTCACGGAATCAGCCTGGGATACCCAGCTGGCATTCACAGCACCATAATGAAGATAGGCAGTGGAAAAAAGGGAAATATAAAAGGATACAAATGCAGCAGAAAGAAAGCTGAGGCTCAGTGTGGAAAACTAAAATATTAGAGAATTATCTGGCAGATATTCAACAAGCAAAGTACTGAAATGGAGATGCTGAACTTGGATAGGGATGTACAGCACAAGGCGTGGGAAAGGGGACACAGAGCTTTGAATAAACTTAATATTTTGATATAAAAAACAAGACATCTTAAAGCATTATATCTGACTGGGAGTGGCAAAACAAGTTAGCAGGAGATTTCCAAGAGGGAAAACCAGCTTTTTTCTGAGTGATACAGAATGCAACACCTTTTTAGGTGTTTCGAGAAGTTGCAGAATTTAAGTTAGGGAGGAAATGAAGTCAGAGCAGAATCTCCTCCAGACACCAAGGCAGCAGAAAAAAACCAGAAATATACACAAATAATTACTTTCTATCTTCAGGTGTTTTAGACATCTTTTGTTTGTTGAAAGCCAAGTACAAACACAAACTTTCTTTCCATGTACCAGTGAAAAATGAATTGAGTTTACATCTTTCCAGCGAAAGAAATTAGTTAGTGCTTAATCTTCCTCCTCTTACCCCCCTCCCCGATAAAGAGATATAAAAAGGAGATTTTAATCTGAACAAAAGGGTTTCCCATATTTAGTCCCTCCTGCCACTGTCACTCCACCAGGCTGTGCTGTCCATGTGGATTTATTGTCACGCCCCAGCTCACTGAGACTCGCTGGCTGTTACCAGGGTTTGGAGCATGTTTTCTTTGTAATAATCCACTGCCGTTTTCTACACCATCCCTGGATTTATGACATTATTTATTCTCTATAAATTCCCACTGCTTTTTTTTCTAACAGCATTTTCATCCTTTGTTTCCCCCCAAGAGTCGCCCAGAACCGCGGGCTGGGGGTGCAGGACTGGGGGCTGGTTGCACTCAGTAAATGCAATCATCGACACGCCCCCAGCACACACATCCATATGTGTCCAGATTTGCTGCTAATAGCACGTTTGCAAAGGAAAAAGGAAGAGTTCTGGAAGGATGGAAATCAGCAAAAAAATCGTGTTGTGTGGCAAATCTTTCCAAACAGAAGAAATGGGATTTTTTTGAAGTCCAACCAATCCTCTGACCATTGCACAGAGAATCATCTGCCTGACTAGCCAGATCAGTGACTTGTGACATTTCCACATGAAATGATCTTACCTTTGGTTCAGAATAACATCTGTAAGACATTTACGTTCAGAAAACAAGAAGAAGAAATGACACTTGGAGTTTTTATTTTATTTCACTCTTATTTGTGCAATACATGAATTTGTGGGACCAAAAAGGGTCATTTTCAGCCTCATTAAATTCCTCAGAGATCGCGTGCGTGGTTTTATTTTTTTTATTTTATTTAACAAAACCAACAAAACACAGCCAAAAAAATTTATTTCATTTTGATTTGAGCATCCTACCCTCTCTCCTTGGTTTGGTAAATGAACAATTGATTATTCCCTTTCCGCTGCACGACCACTGACACTGCATTTATTTCCCTCTCCGCAAATCTTCCCATTGAGAGCAGTCCCAGCTCCATAAATTCTCATGAATAATGTACTAACCAGCATAAATGTGACACTTTCATATATGTGGCCTGATCTGATTAATTGAGATCCACAACATCCTATTATCTATGTTATCTCATCCTGGCAGTTTATATATATTAGATTGACCTGAAATACACTTTTAATTGATTTTTATCAACAATTCCGAAGAGCTGTGGTTTGATTTTACTGTGCTTGTAGTGAGCCTGTATCTTCACTTAAGCTGAGCTGCATTTCATACTTTGATGGATTTTCCATTAAGATCACAAGAAAGAACCTTATTTAGATATTAAAATGTTAAACAAAACATGGCATAAAGGAGGAAGAGAGGAGAATGCAAACCAACACCATTAAAATTCTTACTGAAATAAATATACATCAACAATGACAAAAAGCAGTTTGATACAACAGAAAATAAAATTAATAATAGTAAGAACTGTGAAACAGCTTGGCTAGGAATAAAAAAAAAAACCCAAGGAAAAAAGTCCAAATTCAGTGCTAATAATCAGTGAAAGTGAGGAAGGAAGAGGGTTGATATAACACTACAATTCTTCATTTGAGTCCCTCTAAAGAAAGATATTTATCTCCTTCTGAAGGCTGGTGGCCAAGGAATGATGCCTCAGCTCAGCTCCTGTTGGAGTTGGGAAAGGGTCATTTCTGAGGGGGGCTGCAGCCCCAAAGAGGGGGAATGTCCCTGTTTGGGTTCCCAGACTCACCTGCACAAAGCCCCAGGTCTTTGCTGGGCCAGTCCTGCTGCGGGAGGGGGGTTGGACCTGAGGCTCCTTCCACCATCCCACTGAGCTCTCTGAACAGTGGGATAACACAGAGGAGGGATGGCTTTTCCCTGAAGGTTTCTTCTGCTTCTCTGTCAGCCCAAGAGGCCGAGAACTTATAGCTGGCAAGACATATTTATCACTTCCAGGGTCCTTTTGCTATTCCACCAGAAACACACTGAGGCAGCCTTTGGCTGAATGTCCTGGATGGAGGACAAGTCCTGTGGGTGCAGCAGCAGCTCAGTCCTTGCTCCCCATTCCCATTCCAGTGTGTCTCACAGTACTAGGATGCCTGGGAACATATGGAAATTCACATTCAACATATGGAAATGGCAGAGTCCCTTGCAAATGTGCCTGGGAAGACCTGAAGAGTCAAAGCTTTCATCGTGCTTTGCCACTAAAAGTGCATTGGAAAGGAGTTACAGCTCCTAAAGCTGCTGGAGGTTGTAGGAAATCCATGTGCACTTGGTCTGTCCCTGAGCAAGAACATCATGGAAAGGGTGAGCTCTTGGTGGAACTGGCCCAACAACGCGCCAAGAGGCTCCTGGTATTTGGTTTGGCTGCTGAATGCCCTGAAAGCAAAGCATAAAGGATGAAAAAGCCTTGATGAGAACAAGCAAGGCCTTGATGAGAAGAACCAAGGCTCTCACTGACTTCTCTTGGTGGCAGAGGGATGACCAAGGCTGGTAAGCACAAGATAAAGTGGAGCAGACCCAGAGTGAACTGGAGAAAACACGAAAATATTGGGATACTGGGAGGGAATTCCTGGCTGTGAGGGTGGGGAGGCCCTGGCACAGGGTGCCCAGCGCCGCTGTGGCTGCCCCTGGATCCCTGGCAGTGTCCAAGGCCAGGCTGGATGGGGCTTGGAGCAGCCTGGGACAGGGGAAGGTGTCCCTGCCATGGCAGGGGGTGGAATGGGTTGAGCATTAAGGTCCCTTCCAACCCAAACCCTTCTGGGATTCTAACCAGCAAAAAAGTGTCAAAACTGTGAAAAGCAAATAAGATAATATAGAAGAGGGGAGATAAATATGCAAAGAAGGAGCAGTGCAGACAATGGATAAAATGCCTTAAGAAAAATGCCTTGTATCTAATAATCATTGGAAAATCAACTGTTGTACAGGAGTCTGCAGACCAGAAAAAGCCAAGGAAAGGAAACACAATAGAAGCAGTGCCTCAAAATATCAGATTTTATACATTTATGACACCAGCACATTCCAAAAAGGCAGACATATTTTTTTTACAGCTCTGACTAGCACCAGATAAGGAAAAAAACCAGGCAGAGGCACACAAACAAGCAGGAAATTGCATGGGAAGTCGACATCAATGCTCTGTGAACGAGCAGAGCTACAAAGACTTCACTGCATTGTGCCGAGGGAGAAAGCAAACCCAGAGCTAAGCAAAGAGAAATTAAAATTTCATGCCAGGTCTAAGGCAGTGTAAGACACAAACACCCCAGAAAGGATATTTATCGGCCAAACAACACAGGAATCGTTACTTTCAGCAGTAAATTAAAGAAATGCTGACATGAAATCAGAAAGAAATATTCCATACAAACCCACAGGATTGAAATGGGTAAGCAAACATAAAATATTTAGTCAGGGTGATGCATCTGCCAGCAAGGGAGAAATTGTTTCTGCTACTCAGAACTGGAGATATTGGTGTGACTTCAGAGCCAGCAGTTCCAAAATGGAACTGACCTCCCACACTTCCTCATGCACAGAGAGGACCCTGAACGAGGCTGTGAAAACCTTGACCTGGCAGGAGCTGGTATCACAGAGAGCATCAGCCACAGCAGTTGTGGCACAGGGGCCTGGGAAGCCCACCAGGAGCATTGCTGGGATCTTTTCAGGGAGCTACGGAGGTGGTAAAACACTGAGAGAGGTGCCCAGAGAAGCTGTGGCTGCCCCGGATCCCTGGCAGTGTCCAAGGCCAGGTTGGACGGGGCTTGGAGCACCCTGGGATAGTGGAAGGTGTCCCTGCCCATGGCAGAGGGGGGAACAAGATGGGCTTTGAGGTCCCTTCCAACCCAAACCATTTTGGGATTCTCTGATTCCGTGATTATTCTGTGGTTCTGTGAACCACATCTCAGCACAATTAGCAAGACACGCCGAGGGCCCAGGGCTGGCGTTGCAGGTGAAAGCAAACACATCCCCAGATCCCCGTGACTGGGAAGAGGAACTCGGTCAGGAGTACAGGAAAACCATTCCAAGCTGAAGGCTGACCCTCAGGGTGGACTGGATTATGAAAGGTAAAATTGACCCCATCAATGAGTCCCTGGCCACCAGGCTTCGTACTGGGTGGAGCTGAAGTCCAGCAAATCAAGGCTCTCCTGGGGCAGAAATGCAGGTGCATAAAAGACTGCAGTTTTGGGGGTCAGGATTTAACCCTCTGGGGCCTGAGCCCACATGTGGGTCTCAGGCAGGGATTGCTGAGCTGGATCTCCTTCAAATTCACTCTTTAGGTCTCTACAACTTCTGGAAATTGCAGCCCTCCACTCCCAGGATAGATTCTGATTACACAGCAGTTTCCCCTCAGTGTTTTTCCACTGATTCCCACTGAGTTCTGCCTGACTTGCATCAGTGCAATGGGAGGGAATTCTCAGTGCTGTGTCTTCCTGGGGTGTAGCAGAGAAGCCTGGGGGGGATTTGGAGCTGCTGTTGGCACCAGCTGGTTGTCAAAGCAGGGCAGAAGGGATGGTAGGGGCCAGAACAGCACTGTTGCTGTCACCTTCCCTTCCTGGATCAGGAAAGGAAAAGTTTACAGCCTGGGAAGTTCAAGTTTTTACATCAGACCCATCCAGCTGAGATTCCTCTTTAGTGGTTTGCTCTGAGAGCAAGGAAGCAGTCTGGAAACAGCCCAGGCAGGACCAGCTTCATGTTTGGACAGCAGCAAATCCCCTCCCCAGTGCCACAGAACCATGGAATCATGGAATACTCAGAGTTGGAACGGACCCACAAGGATCATGGAGCCCAACTCCTGATCCCGCACAGGACACCCCAATGATCCCACCCTGTGCCCGAGAGCTTTGTCCAAACCCTCCTGGATCTCTGTGCTAGACATTTTGCCTGTAGCTACATGAAAGACCCATTGCTCTTTTTTTATTACCGGCTTCAAGTACAAGCGTTCCACCTCCCAGAACGTCCCGCAAAGCGTCACCTCTCTCAGGCTGGTCACCTGGTTCTGGGCTCAGGAGCCTCCCTGAATTGTTTGCAGGCTCTTTCTACACTCAATGCAGAGGGAGGAAGGTGCCCAGGGCCTCACAGCACTGGACATTACAAAGACACCTGGGGAGAGGGAGTGACCTGATGCTCACGCAGGGCTGGGAGGGGAAATGGGGAGCTGAGAGGGCTCATGGTCCAACAGGAGAGCCAGGAAGAGTTGCCTGCCCCAGGCCAACCTGGCATCACTATTGCTGAGTATGTGCCTTCCTTGGGAAGGGTTCCAGGTGTGCCCAAAGAAGTCCCTGGGAGTTGATCCTGGCCCCATCAGCCGTTCAATACGTTTCCAACAGAGATCAGGTCTTACCCCAGATGAAGACAACACTCTTCCCTCATAGACTGAAGTGGCCAGTAGGGTGGGAGGTGAGCTTTAATTTAATTTAAGACAATGAATACCTTTGCTGCCTTCCTAGACCCTCCTCTGTGCTTGTTCTGCTTGTGGGCTCAGGGTCAGTGCCGGGGTGGGTGAACATCAGCTGCACCCACTTCCCTACAGGTCAGAACCACCTGGTCCCTCTCAGGGATCCTTTTTGTCCAGTCCTGCTCCTGTGACTTGTACCCCTTGCTGCTCACCAAGGGCTCTTGGGAAGAGCCGTCCCTGCAGGAAACAAGGCTCCCTCCCTCCCCAGGCACCTTTAGGGCCTTTCCAGGACCCCATGAAAAAAGGGAAACCTATGCCCCGCTCAGCAGCACCCAGCTGTGTGGTGCCAGGAGGTCTGGGGCAGGTTCACAGCCCAATAAAAGCCTTGCTGGGCTCACTGGTTTCAGTCCAAGGCTTCCCATCCATCTTTCCTGCTGACATTCCAGGGCTGTGTGGGCTGATCCTGAGCAGAGATCAGAGCTGGCAGGTTCAGGCCCCGACCCAAAGACCCAGGAGCACCCCCAGCTCCTGCGCCCCAGCTCCAGCTGCACTGAAGTGTCTTACGAATGCAGAAATATTTGCCTCGGTTACAAACATCAAACCCAAGCTTATCCTGACAAATCCACGCTAAAATTCCTTTTTCCTTTGGAAAAGAAGTAGGAGGGTGACAGAACCAGACACACAGATCTGTGACTATGAACTAAATTATTGATGTTCTCCTCTTATGAGTCGAACTCTTTATTGCAGCTGAATGTTGGATTATGACAGCCAATGGTCTGTGCAGACTGTTCACTGCATTATTTATATCAATCATCTGAGCTACACCTCATTCTCTCGATGGGGGCTCTTTTGGGGTTGAAAGATCATTGCAGAGAAGAATTTGTGGATAGTAATTAAAATAAAATCAAATTCATTTCCATAGGACTTGGTCCTTTCACTGATTTACAATAATCCTTTACATATGTGATTTCCCTTTTGTTTTTGGGGTGGTTTTTTTAGTTTTTACACACAGGATTGTCAAGGGAACAAGATTCCCATGAAAACATGAGAACAGCTGTGATTTACTCCCAACACAGGGTTCAAGCTGGGGGGTGGTTGCTTAGACACTGAAACGCCTTGAATTTCCTTCTCCTCTTTACAACTGCTTGTCAATCCATTGGGCATTGACACCTCCATGAATAATGAAGAAAAGGAAAATCATCACTGAAGTTCAAGCTAAAATACTCAAACGTGCACATATAAATTTGCAGCTCATTTTAACTAAAGAACAAATTAGTGGGAAACAGAGTGGACGATTTATTGCTACACTTGTCAATTAATTATTCAGACTGAATGGTTTAAGCAGGGTAACAATGATATCTGTTTATCTTGCAGCCATTTACCAGGCACTAAACAAGTTCTGGGCATTTTCCCTTTTTAAGAAATCCATATCCTTCATATTTTTTTACCTTCATATTTACACCCAAGCAGGATTATTGGGAAGCGGAAAAGTCGGACAAAGCACCTAGAAAGGAAAGCCACAAGCAAATGCTTCAAACTTTACAATTCACATTTATTTTGAAAAAATGTTTTGTTAAAAATACTCCTACAAAGGCATTGGAGCAGCAGGTTTCTGTTTCCTTTATAAATACATCTGATTTATTTATTTATTTTTTTCCTCAGTAACATCGAAAGACATCTGACAAAGCCAGGGAAGCCCTGGGCTGAATGGAAGACACATCCCTGTGTAACAAGGACCTGCACACGATCTCCCCATTCACAATTAAAAAAAATACAAATACTGTCATGAAAAGTGTTCTGTTGTCCACAGGGTCACAGCCAACACAAGGCAAGAGCAGGAACCCAGGGCTGGGGACACCCTGGAGCCCAGCTGATGGATCCTGGGACTGGTGGCAGGGGAGGACAGAACACAGTGTTGACTCGACACCCTTGTCTTTGGGTGCTGAAGGACTCACCCCAATTCCCCACCTCATTCTCCAGCTCTTGCCAGAGCCGTGACCACGAGGTCAGAGCCCGGCAAAGCCTCCTGTCCCTGCAAACCTTCGCTGTGACATTGGCAGCTTCTCCACAAATCTTCCAGGGAAGGACATTTTCCAACAGATGCTGTCACACCACGTCCTGTGGGAGGACCCCGTGAGCAGGTCACGGGAACCACTGCCCTGATGGACAAGAGAATTCCCTGCCACGCTTGCCTCCTCACTACAACCTGCCACCTCACTGTCACCCTCCCTTCCCTCTGGGACCTTCCTGGGGTTCACTGTCTGAACTGGGGAAAGATCTTCCCTGCAAGGAGCCTTTTGGAATGGGAGCATGGACATTGGCTCGTCAGTTCCTCAGAAGCCCATGGGTAGATGATGGCACAGGAGAGAGGTTTGGATACCTGTGCCCAGCTCATCCTGAGATGAGATCTCTGAGCTCCCAAACTCACCTGTCCTGCACCCCAGGGGCTCTCTGAGCTCCCAGACTCCTGAGTCCTGCTCCCCCACGCTCTCAGACCATGGGGAAGTGAGAGGGGTCATGCCTTTATTTGGGACGTGCTTGGAAGCCCCAGGCTCATTTATCCAGCAAACTGTGACACCTCGGCTCTGGCTTCAGGTGCTGGAGCACCCCCAGGCTCCCCAAGCTTAAACCAGGGCCTCAAAGCACTCCCTGGGTAGAGTTCACATGCAATCCAACCAGCACGGCAGAGAGGGACACAAGGAGAGCAAAGCCTTTCCAAAGCAAACCTGGAAATACAAATGGTGTCCTCACGCCGATGGAAGTGCTCATTCACCCGCGGCAAGAGGCAGGGTTGGACCCTTTTCCTGAACTATCCCACGGGAACACTGGCCAGGGATCCTGACACGCCAGACCTGCTTTCACACAACTTCCAACTGTGTCATCCAGGAAGATCTGTGACGTGAGGTGGATGTTTCCAGAAAGAAAGGGAGGCAAAGGGGGGGTTTTTTCACGGGAAGAGATGTAGCTAAGCACAGGTTCCCTGCAGAGACGTGCTGAGCCAGCTCCAAGGAAGGGAATCCCTGGTGATGGCCCAAACCTGAATGAACCATCCAGCCCTTCCATACTGGGGAGGGGACAGAGGGCAGAGAAACAGCAGAGGGAGAGAGAGAGAGCTGGAGGTGGAGGCCAAGCGGTGACAAAGAAAAGGGTGCGAGAGTCCCAGGCTGAAAAGCGGATGGAGCAGTCACTGCAGGAGGGCACCCAACAGAAAGCTCCTCCAGTGCAGGGGCTATGGGTCCACAAAAGAAGAAGCAGATGCAAGCCCCCATCTCTGATCCTTGATTTCACCCCCTCCAGCTCCAGCAGGATGCAGGGGATGTGCTGCGATGTGGGGTCTTGGAAGACCATCCTGAAGAGGGGAGAAGTGAAGCCAGGACTCGGGCAGGAGAACCTGGATGATCCAGGAGGATGCCCACAGCCTGGCTCCAGGGACTGACTGCTCTCCTTGTCAGGGCATCCACAGGCTCAGCTCCTGCTTAGTGTCTCCAACTCCATCACCCTCCACGGAGTCTGTCCTTCCCCCCCGGCTCAAACCAGGCTTTTCCCTGCTCAGATCCCACTGCTGGATGGGACACAGGTGACCACACTTGTCTGTCCCTCTGCCCATGGCTGATCCTGGGCAGGGGGAGCTGGGCTGTCTCACTTCCCTCCACTGCTGAACAGCTTGAAAGGAAACTCCGGAGTTCGAAGGATGGGCGGTCAGTGCTTCTACAGACCTGAGGAAGCAAGCCACACCTGACGGCCTCACCCCGAGCAAGTCCTCACTCCAGAACCCCACAGGATTTTGGGAACTCCTGCAATCTGAACTTTATTTCTCTGTACCTCAGTCCTGTGGAAAGCCTGGGCTGGGCTCTAGGACAGACTGGGAGGTGCTCAGGTAGGGTGGGAATGGACACAGTGGTCACTGGGAGCTGGGCTGGCCAACATGAAACCCACAGCCCTGAAACCTGGCTGCCTCACATGAGGGTTGGATTGTCCTTCACTAAAAGCTGGGATTTTCCTATGATCCCAATGCTCCTGGGATCCTAGACGCAGAAACCAGGATTTTCAGAGGAGAAAAGAACCATCAGGGAGCACCAAACGTGTCCCTTCCCTGGTCCCCTACAGGTCCCCAGGGCCAGGAATACACAGTCAGGGATCCTTCAGCTCCAGCCTGGCCCTTCTCCCACATTGCTGGGCTGCTCTGCAGGGGGACACAAATCCCTGCCTGCACCAAAGAGCTTTTCACTTGTGCCATCAAGGCAGACCGAGCAACAGAAGGGTTTTAATGTCTGGATCTAAGCTGTCCCCAGGACATAAAGAACAAATTCGTCTTCAGAGCTGGGCCAGCTCTCAAAACCGAACCTTGCACTTAATCCTTGCCTGGATCTTGTCCTGGAGCCCCCAACACTCAGTGCCTGCTCTGGGGCCCCTCTGGGATTTCCCTGCACTCCCCCAGCCCAGCCCTGAATTGCTCCATTGCACCAAAAGCTTTCTGCCCATATTAGAAGCTTGCCCCAGTCTCCTTTCCTGCATTTTCACCCTTGAGGCAGCTCTGACAGGTTCATTTGGACTCCTGGCCAGATTCCCAAACAACCAGCAGGTCACAGGGCTGAGCCAGCCAATGCAGAAGGATGAATCTCACTGTCAGAAGCCACCCCAGAGCAGAGGAAGGGAAGGACAGGGATCGCTCACACCCAGCACTCCTAAGGTCCTCTGGGCATGAAAGAAGGTTTGAGGTAAGAATGCTTCTACAGAGAGCTCCCACATCTAACACATGATGGATCACCCAGCCAATCTCCCTTTTTGTGCTTTTCCAGCTGTTTTTGAGGCACTGATGTCCCACTGCAGCTCTGAGCCTCAGGGATGCCTTGGGATACACAAGGAACTGGGAGGAGGAAGCAAGTGGTTTCCTCTGACATGGGAAGCCCTCTGGCTCCACACTGAAATCCTTCCCCAGAAAGAGTGAAAATGGAAAATCAATGATGCTTGATGGAGCGTTTGGGCTTTTAAGAGATGTATAATGTGTCAGTCCCAAGAATATGACGGTATAAAAGAATTTCTGTGGGAATCCTGTTATACACCCTGTGCCCGCGGGCATCCATGACCCAGAAAAACTGGAAGAGGTATTTTCGTGTCAAGGAGATTATTCTTTCAAAAGTTTGTCCAGTCACCTTTTGAGTCACAAAATGGTTTGGGTTGGAAAGAACCTTCAAGCTCATCCCATCCCCCCCCCTGCCATGGGCAGGGACCCCTTCCACTGTCCCAGGGTGCTCCAAGCCCCGTCCAGCCTGGCCTTGGACACTCCCAGGGATCCAGGGGCAGCCACGGCTTCTCTGGGCAATCTGTGCCTCCCTACTCTCACAGAGAAGAATTTCTTCCTAAAATCCAACCCTAAACTTATCCTCCTTTAGCTTAAAGTCATTCCTCCTTTTCCTATCAATCCATCTAATGCTGGGTATCCGTGTTCCAGCCATGAGTTCCACTCTCCAATCACTGTGCTTTGTGCCAAGGAATATTCTGCTTCCCCTGCCTTCGAGCTCTTACTGTCAGAAACAGTGACTGCTGCCTTCTCACCTTTCTCACATCTTTCCTGATTTAAGGGCATGAAATTTTTATCATTGTGGTTTGCCTCTGCCAGAACCAAGAATCAAAATCTATTTATCTTTTATACCTCCCACAGACTTCTGGCTGCTCCAGGAGCCCTGATCTGGCTGCACCTATCTGTACATTTATTTCTTCGTTTCTGTGCATCCCTTTTGAGCGGAGGAGAACAAAAGCATCGCCAGCATTTGCAGAGCCAGCACATCAAAAATTCACTGGCTCGTGACCTTGTGTGAAGGCTCCTGAATGCCAATATTTGATAGCAATCAGAGATTTCACATTTATTCTCCACCAGCAAAGGCCAAGCCAGGCTGTGGGTTTGCCACACCATCTGTCCCAGGCTGGTGATTTCATCAGCCTCCATCTCCCAACCCAGCCCACTCAGCCTGGAGTCAGTGAGCTGGAAGTGCAGGCCAAAGGCAATTTGGGGAAAAGGGGACCTGACCGTCAGCTTCATCCTCAGGTAGAGTAACATGCTTCCCCCAGTCCTCATGGAATCCTGGGGTGGTTTGGGTTGGAAAGGACCTTAAAGACCATCTCGTTCCGACCTCCTGCCATGGGCAGGACTCCTCCTTGAACCCCTTCCATTAGTTTTTCCTAACACAGCTGTTTGGCTCTTAAAGATAAAATTTAATCCTTCCCTCCCAGACTTGGTTGGAACAACCAAAGGATATGGCACAATATCTGTGCGAGAGCTCCAGACTGACCCCAGAGGTAGAAGTAGAAGCTACAGTTGAGGCAGTAGTGAAAAATTCCTGAAGTTCACTGGAACGAAAGAGCTGGAAATGGATCAACCAAGTGTTCCTTGTTCTTTTTTTCATGAAGGCAAAACAGGGTTCCTGACAAAAAATGAGGCACGCAAGGCCGAGCCTTGTGGTTTGTTTGCAGGGATGGCAATGGGGGCACTGGGGTGTCCCAGGGAATCGGACAGGGAGACAGAGTGGCACTGCTGCTGCACTCCTGCAGAGCTCACAGAGGAATTCCTTGCAGAACTTAAAAAGAAGAAAAAACGGAGAGATACTGCTGAATCAGTTGTAAGACAGCAGGAATGCAGATTCAGGAAAAGATTTGTGGGGAGAGAGGACTTCTTGCTTCCAGTCCCAAATTTCTGCAAATAACATTTGTCAGTGGAGTTGGCAGGAGTTAACAGAGGGACAGCAAGGAGGTAAATTCCAGGAAATATTTGGAGAGTGCAGCGAGTTTTCTAGGAGAGCAGTGGAAGATTGGAACACATATGGCAGCAAACAGGCCAAGGTTGTGTCCTGTCTTTGTGAAGGGCAAAGAATTCAAAGAAGCAAAGCCATCCTGAACAAGTTTAAATAAAAAAGGCCAAAACGTGACTGTAGATAAAAAAAGTTGAATCCTGTATGTGAAGAACTGGCAAATATGTAACATTTTTGAGGATGGAAAAAGACCTACATTAAATCAGCCTCGAGTTAGACATGCAGGAAGGAAGATGATTTACATTAAAACAATAAACTCCACTAAACCAAACCAGACAGCAGTGACACTTCCAGTATTCTGGATTTGTACATCCAAGGCAGTCCCAGATTTATTGCATCATCAGAGGATACAACTGTTAACGATGCAGCAGAGTTCAAGCCCTGACTCCAGGATTCATATAAATCAGCCAGGAAAATATAACAAGAAGTTTCCTCAGCTGCTCAAACCCTCCAAGAGGTTCTCTCTACAGGCCACTGCTAATCTGCAGCCTGGGTGATGATTCCCGGGAAAGAACCTTCCCTTTAAGCCAAATTCCAGGAACGGCTTCAGGGAGTGTGGGAAAAGCCCTGCAGTCCAGCCAGCAGCTGACACCGATGATGAAGGTCTCTCTCCTCAGCTCAGCTCAGCTCAGCTCAGCTCAGGCCAGGCCAGGAGGGAGCTGCTCTAGGTAGTGCTGAAGCAGCCAGTGAAGAGAGCAGGACCCTGCGCTGGGGAAGGGGATAACAGGAGCAAACAGCCCCTGTGTGGCTGATCTGGGAGGCAGAGCTCACAAGGATGAAGCTCAGCCGTGTCCCCTGCTCCTCCCTGCCCTGCCCTGCCCACGGCTCTCCCTCAGCCTGGTGTGATGCCCCGAGCTGACCCCACTGTGCAGCTGCAGTGGAGCCATGGGATGGGTCACAGCCTGCACTGGGGTTAGAGCACTGAAGGAGCACTGCAGCAGTGGGAAACCCCGGGACAGCCACGTTTACCTGGATCACATGGAAGCCCCAAGCATGGATCGCTGCCTTTGGAAGCTATGGCTCGGCAGTGAGGATATTATGGAGAGGAGAAGCTCCTCAGCTGCTGTAAAGCACAAATCTCCACTAATTCATGAAAGGCAGTTCTGAGGGTTCACTGGGGAGCAGAGCAGGTCCTTTAGGGAGGGGACATGCAGCTCACAGTGCCCTGTTTTGTGTCCCCACAGCCACAGGGACAAGTGATTCCTCATGGCAGTGCTGCATCTCACAGGTTTGTTTTTCCTTTCTCCTTCACAGCCCTGGGCTGTAATTCCAGCGAATGGCCTGGTGGCAACAGCTGGAAATGACCCACAGAGTATATTTTAACTTTTTACTGTCCATGTATGCTTTGCTTCCTCTGCTCTGCCCTGTGATGCTCTGTGAGATTTGAACTTAGCACTGCCCAACCGAGAACTTCCAACCTGCTCAGCATTCCCACCAAACACCCTCCACAGGGTGACCCTCAGCAGGAGATGGGAACTGGAGAAGGGAAGGGCTGGGAGGTAGCTTGAAAGGTAGAGGGGAAATGTGAAAATTGCAATGAGCTGCCTGAAAACCTCCAAGTGATGATTTTTGTTAAGTACCCACACATGCACACATGCACATGCACAACAGCATTTCACAGTGTCAATGGTAGCAAGAGCCTTTTCCCCTTTTTCCCTTGGAACACGCTGAGTTTTCCACTAGACTCCCATTTCGTAGCAGTACATTGGAGACCCATGAAATAAATACGTAATTGTCACTCCAGTGCCTCTGCCCTCACTCTGCAGCGTGTGCCAGAGGCGTTTACAACCAAAGCACTTGACGGGAACTTGGTTCCTCGTGCTCCCAGGAGAGCTGAGGGATGCAGAAAACTGCAGTGTTTTCTGGACCATGTCTATTTCAGTCCAGCTCTCCATTAGTCCTACACAGGCAAATGCAGATGTCACAGCCATGTCTGGTATAAACAGATGGGAAGGTGTTACTTTAGTACCACCACCATGTGATTTTTGGTCAGAAGAAGATACAAGGATGTGCTTTCTCTGTCCTGCAGACGGCTGCCACAGCTCTGGGGGCTGTGGCACTGGGACCTGTCCTTCACAGTGGGCTGGGTCTGGCAGGTAGATGTGTCTGAAGCAGCCAGTGAGGAGATTCAGTGCATTGAGACCAAATGTCTCCAAATGAAGACCTGAAGTGCCCTTCCAAGGCCTGGGTGGCTCTGAAGGGATGCTGCCTGGGCATTGCTCCTCCTTAGTGCCTGCAGGAATGTAGGGGACAGCAGAGAACAGTCAGGAATTGTCTGGGGAGGACAACTGAGGGGCATCATGTGCTCCTTCCACATGGCTGCCCCCCGGGAATCTGCTGGTGAGTTTTGTAGGCAGAGCTCTCCTGGCAGAGCTCTGGGGCACAGGGCCGTGGCTGGGCAGTTGGCACAGCAGCACCCTGCCCTCACCCTGCGCTGCCAGCACACAGCTTCACGTGCCTTTGGGACACAAGGACAGCCGCTCCTTGTCAGAGCACAGCGGCCACCGCGTGGGACAGACGCACCCGGGGAGGCTCCCACACCACGCTGGGACTGGGCACACCTGGGTGCTCCTGGTTTCCCAGTGTGCCCTCTGCAAACATTTGCTGTGGTTTAGTCACCTCCAGTGATTTTTGATGTCCTTTCAAAGCCGAGCCCATCACCTGACCAGGAGCAGGTGCTTTTTGGATGCAAAGGCATTCCCAGTGTCCCTTTGGACACACGGGCTGAACCAGGCTGGATTTAGGGCAGAGAGCTGACCCATCCAGGTACCACCTGCACACCCCATGCCCACTGCCCCTTGCTCTGCACCATTCTGTGCCACCTGCCAGCCATGCAGGGCGATGCTGGGGCTGTCACAGGGGCACTGTGCCCTGTGGGCACTGAGCCCTGGCACCAGCACACACCTCCCTGCCGTGTTCCCATCACTACAGGCGTGCCCAGGGCTGCACACCCGGGGCTGGGCTGGATGCAAACACAAACACAACACTGCACTGGGGGTTTTGCATGAACAGGGGCTGGAGGACAATTCCTTCAGTGAAAGCCCCTGCTGCTGGAGCACCAAACCCTGGGACAGGGCAAGAGCTCAGGAGAGAAGGGAGTCTCACTTGTAGGGACTGTTCTGATGCCACTTGCAAGGGCTTTGTTGTTGGATCTGGTCTGGTGGTAGAAAACGCTAGAAGTATTTTATAAATGACCTCATATTTTACAAGCAGTCTGGGGAGATGATGTCTGGCCACAGAGGTCTAGACAGCTCGGGATTTTCATCCACAGCAGACACACTTCCCCTTGGATTCAGCTCCTGGAAAATACAGCCAGGCAGCTCCCAGTGAATGTGCCTTCAACACTCCTTGCTGCCAAAACCAAGAGGAGGAGCCCAGGAACAACATGGCAATGGCAGACAAGGGCTTGTAATCACCAGTCCTGAGGCCATGGCCAGGACATGGGTGGGAAAATGCCACGTGTGGAACGTTTCAAAGGATGCCAGGTGGTGCTGGGCAGGGAGAACAACCTGACTCCCATCTGCACCTCCCTGCGCTCGGCCGATGGCATTTACACATCCCAAAGACCTGGTCAGTAACTAAAGAATTTATTTCAGTTATTTATAAACCTCCTGATTGATCCTTCAGCTGCAACCACAGCGTTTTGCCTCTGGAGAGTCAGGATTGGAGTTTTTGCTGTCCTGGGCTCTCTTTGAGGTGAGGGGCTGAGCCTGAAGCTGCCTCAGAGCCCCCAGCAAAGGGATGGGGTCCCAAAGGCACAGAGCCCACCTGAACAGCCTGGCACCTGCAGGGGCCCATCCCCACCTGGAGATAACACAACCCCCACCCCAAAATGCTGCGCCACGAGCTCCTCGGAGAGGACTGGGCTTGCCCTGCCTTTCTGTGCTCCACGCACCAATCCAACGCCTTCCTCGGCAGCCTGACATTTCCAAAGGGCTCTGACAGCCAGCTGTGGGGTCATCATTCCCTCACAAAACCCATCCACCCTCCCTTCCTTCCCTCCCAACCCCCCGTGATGCTGCTCACCCCCAAGTGGAGCTGGTGGCCATTTCACCTTGGCCCACACCTGGAACCCCAAGAGCCACAAACATCTGTCATGGGGCCACGACCAATTGGAAAGAACAAATAAGCAAACGGGAGGAAATGTGCATATAAAAAACCTTTTTCTCCTGGCATATGGTCAATAAGCTGCGGTTTTTCCTTCCACAGGGAAGGGATCTAAGTTCTTGGATGATATGATGCTTGGAGATGTCATTTCTTTTTCATTAAAAAAACCAAACCCCCAATCAATCGAAAATTTCCAACCCCAAACTCACAAACTGGTGTTAACAAAACAATGTAAAAGGACCAATCTCCCAACAATGACAACCGAAAAATAAAGGTACACGTCAGCATTTGTAATCAAAAACTACTACATACTGTACTTGGGAAGTCTTCTGGGAAAAGATCATTGGCATCTAGAAAGGACATCACTAAAAGTCTTGAGCAATGATATGTATGAGACACGATGCCATTGGAGGGTGGATGGACGGACCCTTAGGAAACTGTCACTCACAAAACTGTTCCATGACAAGAGAAAATAAGAGATGTAAAAAGGATTGGTTTTCCCCATCCCCACCCCCCCAGGCGTTACAGATTCCTTCTCATTTGTCGGAAACAGCCTCCTCTAGTCTTAGTTTATTTGTTGTGTTTTTGTTTTTGTTTTTTTTTAAAAAAAAAGTCTTCAGCTTTTGAAGAAGTCCATCAGTTTCTGAGATGCACTTGGTTCCACAGCACCAAAGAGCTTCAGCTCTCCCCATTTGATCTGCTCTCAGGGGCTCTGGGGAAGGTCCTGGCTCACGGCGTTCCCAGAGCCCACGGGAGGAGGAGATGTGCTTCTCGGGGCCTTTCCTTGCATTCCTCTTCCTGGAGAAGTCCCACCGCTCCAGAGGCGCCTGGGCCCAGCTGCAGCAGCCTTGTGCAAGAGGAAACATGAAGCTGCTCTTTTCTCTTCCTTTGGAGACTCCCATTGGTCTTGGAGCCCTTTTCAAGAATGCAATTGCTTTATTATTATTTAAAAATATTTTGTAGTTTGTTTGTTTTTGTTTTTTTTTTCAAAATAGTTGTCTTTTTTTTTTTGTTCCCTTTTTCCATTGCTTAAATTCTAGAAGCTCTTGGCGACTTCTCATTGTTGAGGACAGGGTGTTCCCTCCTGCTGCCATGATCCTCAGAGCAGCTGCCTGTCTCTGGTCCATGCAGAACACTCGGGAACTGGAGCCTGGACATACAGGGGCAAAGGGGAGCAGGGCCTCGAGGAGGAGGAGTGGGAGGACAGGCAGCTATCAAACCTCCACAGACTGGATTTGGTTCATCTGTGCTCTCATCACCTGGATACTGTTCAGAATTTTCTTCTGGTGTCCTGCTAAAGTGACCCCGACTCGCAGAATGTCCCTTGGGGAGGAAAGGAAACAAACACAAATATCAGGAGATGCTTTCTCACAGCAGAACAAGATCACAGACGGTATTTAAAATGATCTTTAAGGTCCCTTTCAATCCAAACCATTCTGTGATTCTGGGATTCTATGATTCCCTGATTCCAGGAGTCCATGAGAACGGTATGTAAGGAGCTGAAGCATCCATAGATTTCTTCCATGGATGCAACAAACAGATGCAAGCCCTGTGAAACCTCTACTCTTCCACTTTTTCTTGCTTATTGTCCAATCTTCGCACTTCCCACCTACCTGCAGCACCCTCAGAGTCCTGAACCTCAATAGAGTGTGAAAGCAAATGCCACAGGCTCTGCTCTCTGCTTGTGAGTCAATTTGTCTGAAGTTTTTTACCCTCGTACCGTTGTGGATTTTGGATTCTCTTTCACTTTGTGACACACTAACCCATTTTTTCCACCCCTGGAGACACAGGACAGGGCTGTCCTGCCCCTCCTCAGTGTGGATCTGACCCCCCATACGCAGATGATGCTGTTCTTGATGCTTTTTCTTTTTGCTGCTAAGACCATGAAGCGATCAATTTTTGCACTTATCCTTTTGTTAAGTCATGGCAATCGCATTTTTGGACAGCTTCTATTTTTCATAGATTTAGACACCTGAGAGAAATAAAGGTCATGCCAAGAGCATGAGTGTAGCTCTAAATTGGTCCTATCTGTGTCTTCAGCTGAGCTGGCTCTCATCTCCCCCTTGGTGGACAAACTTCAGTCATGAAATCTTCAGATTTTCTTCTTCCCATCAGGGGATGGGAACCCACGTGACCCATACCTGACCTGAAGGAATTTCAGGTGCCTTTTGTTCTCGAGTGTTAGGAGCAGACTTTTAAGGGGAAGAGTGGCAAAACCTTTGCCATGTGTAGAGTGGAGATTATTGGGCAAAGAAGGGTAAAGAGAAGCTCCAAAGGGTGCAAAAAATTCTTCACTTGTGTCTGTAAAACAAAGTAAGACTGTGGCTCTGCACAAGCCTGGGATTCCAAGCTTTTCCCATTTGATTGGATATTTATCCATTTGATTGGATATTGGGAAGGAATTCTTTACTCAGAGGGTGGGGAGGCTCTGGCCCAGGGTGCCCAGAGAAGCTATGGCTGCACCTGGATCCCTGGAAGTGTCCAAGGCCAGGCTGGACGGGGCTTGGAGCAGCCTGGGACAGTGGAAGGTGTCCCTGCCCATGGCTTTAAGATGAGCTTTAAGGTCCCTTCCAACTCAAATGGTTCTGTGATTCTCAAAAGACAATTTGGTGTGCCAGGTGTCCACTGCAGACAAAGCAGTGAGAACCCTTCCCAGCAGATCACTGTTGAGACCATGGGGATTTGGTGAACTGGATCAGTTTTCAGGAAACATTCACACTCTGCTCTCCCAATTCAGACAAACCAGCAGCTGCACTGACATTCCTTTCAACTTCTGCAAAGGCCACTGAACATCAGGGGGTGGTGTCAAGTCCTGTTACACCACAATTTTCCAAGGAAAAAGGCCTTGGACTGTCCTCTCTATTTTACATCCAGCCAAGCAGGTGAGGAATGTGCAATGGAAGTTTGCCAGAACTGGTGGGACATGAGCTGAGGATGCCCTCGGAATTGTGGTGAAGGCCCTTGCAGAGGAGGTAAGGGACTGGGAGAAGTGGCATTCAAGGGACACAGACGATGTCTGTGAAAGAGCAGCCAGCATTAGCTGGACTGTCTGCACCCTGCTTGCTGTCAGATATTGCCAACACCAGAACCCAGGCAGGGCTGGGTTGTGGTCTGATACCTCTCTGTGGTCAAAGTTCTTCCCTACCCTTCAGATTTTGTGGAGTCTCTCTCCTTCTGTTGTATAAACACAGCAAACACTGTGCCAAAATCCTCCCCAGGGCCTTGGGATTGTACCACAGATGTCCCAAAAAAGTCAGAACTGCCACGGGAACTTCCCACCAGCAAATAAGAACAAAAAGCCAGAGAAGGTCACAGTGGCTGTTTGAGTGAATGGATTCTGACTCACTGGCACATTTAAGACCTGGATGATCCAAAAACCTCTCTGGCCACCAGGCTCAGAGGCACTGCAGCCCTTACAGATGGAGGGTTTCTACAGATACCTGCAGCCAGCCACAAATCTTTCAGCAGAGGCATCAAAGCCCCAGCCCCAAGGGATTTCAAAACCCACTAGAAGTGGGATTGCAGCTGCCTGCTTTCTCCGAAGAACTTGCTAACAAGAATTTGTCACTGCAGGATGATTTTAGTGGGTGCGGGACATTTTTAGTGGACGCAGCACAAACTTGAACCCACCCCCACAAGGGGATCTTATCAAGGTGTGTGAGGGGATGTGCCTGAGGCTGGAGCTGGGCTCTGCTCGATGTGTCAGAGCAATGGCATGAGAGGCAATCGGAAGAAATCGATGCCCAGAAAGATCCACCTGAACCTGAGGAAGAACTTCTTTACTGTGTGGGTGGAACAGGCTGCCCAGAGAGGGGGTGAAATCTCTTTCCACAGACATAACCCTGAGTGAAGAGCTCTAGAAGACCCTGCTTGAGCAGAAAGGTTGGACTGGATGACCTCCAGTGGTCCCTTTCAACTGTAAACACTCTGTGATTCTCCCTTTCTACGGCAGAACTTTGCACCATGCTTGTCTCCATCAGTGCATCAGCCATCCAAGAGGACTGCAGAGTTCAGAAGTGCTCTGGAGAATTGTCTGATGCCAGCCTGAAATCTCCATTTGTTCCATATGGGGGTTTCGACACCCTTGGGGGAGCGTTAATTTCCACAATGTGGTAGTGGGGAGAGGAATTCTGCAGGTGCAGAGTGACAGACACATGGTCTGGAGACTGAATAGATTACAAGTGGCTCCACAAAGCAACAATTCTATAAAAGTAAAACTACATCGTATGAAAATAAAATCTAATTCAATACCAATAGCTGTAAAACTGCTGGGACTTCCCCTTGTGCGTTGGGACTCAAAGCCTGGGCACTTACTCTACAGTCATCTGAGATACTACATCAAAGGTGGTGAAACCAGCACTGGCAAAGCTCTCCTTGTACTGGCTCATCTTGATGGCATCCAGCCACTCATCCACAGTGTTGAAACTGGTGTAATCCGGGATTGTGCGGTCAAGGAGGGGGAGGTTCATCCTGAAACACAGAAATGGGCAATGACAGAGCAGGAGCTGCAAGCACGACTGTTCCTGCACCCTCCAGCAGCTGGAGGCCCTGGATCAGCATCAAACCCAGTGCAGGCACTGCACTGTATTGTGGAATTCCACCCAGAAACAACTGTCCTGCCAAGGGAAGGACTGTGCAGAGCAGCAGGGAAGCCTTTCTGGAGCAGCTCATGCAGGGGAGGCAGGAGCCATCAGAGATGATGGGATGCAGCTTTAAATCCTGGCTGTGCAAGGGGAGAAAGCTCATTCTCCTAACAGGACCAGTGCTTCCCACAAGCTGGTGCATCCCAGCCAGCCCAGGGAAACTCCCCACTGCCTCACCAGGCTTTATCTGCTTCCAGTGCAGTGGGACTGGAATACCAGGACAATCCCACTGCTCCAGAATTCTCATGTACAGGAGGCAAGGCGCTCCTCTATGTGCAGAGTGAGCTGTCCATGAGCTGCCTGTGCTCACCAGAGCTGCCCAAGGAGAGGGACCCTGACATCTGTATCCCTGCTCTGTGAATGCCCCAAGCCTGGAAGTGTCCAAGGCCAGGTTGGATGGGGCTTGGAGCAAGCTGGGATAGTGGAAGTTGTCCCTGCCCATGGCAGGGGGTGGAATGAGATGGGCTTTGAGGTCTCTACCAACCCAAACTGTGATTCTATGATCTTTCAATGCCCTCCCTATAAGGGATCAAACACAGGCCAAGCTCTAAAGTAGCTCCTGAGAGGTGCAGGGATGGTGCCACCAGGACCCAGAGGACACCAGACCTGTTCAGAGGAGCCAAAGGACAAGAGGAGGACAGAGACACATACCCAGAGGAGAGAGGTGCCATGGCTTTCAGGCTGTTTGGGTTTCGGATCATTTTATCCAAGGTGTTGACAATCTGCCCAAATTTGGGCCTGTGGTTTCGATCCTTCTGCCAACAGTCAAGCATCAGCTGGTGAAGGGCATTTGGGCAGTCCATGGGTGGTGGCAGCCGATAGTCCTGCTCGATGGCATTTATCACCTGCAGGAGGAGAAAGAGGCATCAATACAGCTGTGATAAAACCCATTTAATTCATAATGTGCCTTTTCTTGGATCCTGAGGGTGACTGACACGACTGATCCTGCAGCCTGTACCCACCGCTGCCTTCCCACCTACACAGTAACTTCCAGCCCTCAGCAGGTCAGGTGAGGTGTGAGGTGTCCTGGGACGTGACACCAGCCTTGCTCAGCCATCTGGCCTGGCTGGCTGATTGTCATGATCAGCCTCCTGATCTGGGGAAAGGAGCATCCCTGCTGCCCTGACAGGACGTGTGATCCCACAGCTCCAGGCAGGGGAGTCAGAGGGAAAGGATCGTGCTTCCCGACAGGACACAGCACAACAGCTCGCTGGGAGAACATCCCCATCCAGAGAAGGGGGCAGTTACAAACAGGGAACCTGTCCCTGTGTTTTCCACCCTCCAGTGGTGTTTGCTGCTCCTGACACAAACCAGCTCGTCCAGGTGACGGGGCCGTGCCATGGGCTGGGTGTGCTCAGTCAGCAGAAACAGCTGGATCTCCCTGCAGTGCTGTGCAAGTGCAGAGCACCACGGGGAGGACTCAGACCCCAGTCGGCAGAGCCAGGCCCAGGAGAACTTGGCTGCAGAGTGCACAGAAGGGCTGCAGCACAGCTTGCCAAAGCCCCATTGCAGCTCCAGGCTCATCCAAGAGCTGGATTCCTGGTCCCTCCTTACTGCTCCACACAAGCCAGGAAAATGTCTGGTCTTGCAATGTCCAGTGGAACAAGGGCTGGAGGATCTTCTTCAAGGGGAACTCCACCTCCCTGCCGCTCTGCAGCCCTCCATCCTCTCCTGGGTGACAAAGGAGGATGGAGCTGCTCCACTTCTTCCAGGAACATCTGTTCCTCTGACAGGCATGTGCAGGCAGGGTTCTCCTGCCTCCTTGGCCGTGCATGGCACAGGCACTGAAGGACGAGCAGAAGGAGCCTTGGACACCAGAGTTGGGCTTGTGCATGGCAACAAAACCCAGAAGGATGGACAAAAACCAGAACTGAGGATACTGCAGAGAACAGAAGCGGATTTCAAAATGACCAACTCTCCATGGGAATGATGGAAAAGGGGAGATAGAGTGACAGAACCTCCCTCAGGGATCCCGAGGAAGGACCTCGATGTCTCTGGCTATTCTCACCACGGGATCAAGTCTGCCATGGCTTTGTCCAGCCATGTCTTGCACAATTCCAAGGGTAGAGATCTTCCTGGTGGGATTCCCCAGGGCTGTGCTCCCATCCCGGGGAAGGACTAGACATACTTGTGGTGGTGGATGTATTACTGAGCAGGGAGACTACACAGAGAAAATTAAGGATACTGGGAATGGGAATGGGAGACAAGCAGGGAAGGGCTGGTGGCTGATCCACGCCGAACAATCCAGAGTGTAAGGTGGGGCATCTGGCAGGGTTTGAGATGGCCTGTGGCTCCAGGCAGGGAATGGATTGGGAGGCACTGCAGTTGTGTCTGGCCAAGGTGCTGGGCAGGCTGACCTCAGAAATGGGGCTGGCACTGCTGCTGCCAAAAGCTGCCAGATGGAAGAGTCCTTCCCCAGCTCTGCTGCGCTGGCTGGACACAGTGGTGCCTCACGGGGCCTGTGAAGGTCTGACCAGAGGCAACTCCTCCACAAATCACTGACAGGAGGGTGGAGCCGGGGAGGGTTGGTCTCCTTTCCCAGGAGACAAGTGGCATGACTAGAGTAAACAGCCTCAAGTTGCACGAGGGAAGGTTTAGATTGGATGGTAGGGAACATTTCTTCATGGAAAGGGTTGTAAAGCATAGAAACAGGCTGTGCAAGGAAGTGGTGGAGTCACCATCCCTGGAAGGGTTCAAAAGGTGTGTGGATGTGGCACCTGGGGACATGCTTAGGGTGAACGTGGCAGAGCTGGGTTGACAGTTGGACTCAACGATCTCAGAGCCTTTTCCAGCCTCAATGATTCCATGGCTACTGTCGTGTTTTGTGCAGCTCTGGGATCCTCCCAAGGGGTGCTGAGCCCCAGCCCAGCTCCCGGGGTGTCAGGTCTGCCCAGAACAGCGGCAGGGGAGGCGCAGGTGGGGGACCAGCACCACACAAGCACCAAGCACTCATCTCTGCCCAGGCTGAGCTGTTCCCAGCCAGTCCCGCTGCCATCAGCCACATCCCAGAGGCAGCCCCAGCTCTCTCCGTGTCCTCTCCCAGCAGCCGCCCCAGGCGCTCACACCCCAGGGTCAGGAGGGTAATCTGCCCTCAATATCCGCCACGCTCCTCCGCAGCAGGACCAGCTGTGCTTAAGTGGTGACAGCTTCTGGGGCGTCGTGTCCTGCGGCAGGGAAAGGGGCAGCAGGGGCTGGGGACAGCGACGCGCAGCAGGAGGTGCCAGGGCACGGGCGCAGCTCTGCCATCCCCGGCACAGCAATCGCGGCTGCCGCAGCACCGCGGCTCTGGCAGCAGAAACCAGCGAGGGAAGAGCTCCAGGAGAAGGACAAGGGAGAGGGAAGGTACAGGGACACCTGGTGCAGGACATGCTTGAAACTGAGGTGACAGCGAAGGCTTAGCAGGAAGGGAAGTGTCCTTGCTGAGAAGGGCAGAGCCCTAAGTCCCGTCCCTCTGCCTCAAAGAACTGATGGAAGCATTTTCCTGGTGTGGCAGGGGCTGGGGCAAGGCTGTGAACAGCCAAAGGTTCTAAGGCATCATCCACCTGTTCCAAGCTTAGGAATTCATGCTCATAAATTTCCCACCAGGCAGGAAACAGTCCCACTCTGGAGAAACCTGACGTGGCATGGATGGAGATCTACTGAGATGAAAAAGGTCTGATCTTTCACAGGGACAGGAGGAGGGACAGGAGGCAGGTGGGAGCTTGGCTCTCACTCTCTCCCTGTAAGGCAAGGCCTTAGGAACCCACAGGACAGTGGAGATGGATGTCTGAAGGCTTCCGAGGGACTGCCCAGAGGCTGCTCTGAGACACACTGGAAGCCAGGCAGATACCATCACGTGCAGGTCTGCAGGAGCCCGGATGAGCTTTCTGTGTGCCAAGGGTCCACCCAGGAGCTTGGCGTTACATCCTGAGTGCTCATGAGGGGAGAAAGGACAGCACTTCTGAGAGACAGCGTTAAAAGAGCCCTTCTGACACACACATGCAGGCGCAGCATCCTCACAGCACTCGCTGCCACTGGCCAGGTGGGCTCTGAGCCCCAGGTACCAGGCCAAGAGGAGCAGGGGGAATGGGAATGGCATTGCTGTGCTGAGGGCAGGGACTGCAGCCACGGGCCATCCTTGCAGGGAGGCAGGGAAACTGCTGGATCCCCAGGAGCAAGGAGTGCATGTAACTGTTTGACCTGAATTAGAGCAGAGGAATGAAATATTTAAAATTGAACATGTTCTGAAGCACCTCGTGGTTTTGGTTTCTAGCTGTGTCTAAGTGACTTGGCTTCTTACAGACCCCAGTCCAAGCTTCCCACGGGAGATTTAATGACCATCTAGTGGAAGATGTCCCTGACCATGGCAGGGGCTGGAAGGATCTTTAAAGGTCTCTTCCAACCCAAGCCATTCTATGGCTTTGTAACGGACTTTCCTGGAGTGCTGTGATCCCTGCCAATGAAGCTCTGCTCCAGGGGCTCTCAGCTCAGGGACATCTCCTTTTCCACCCACCTGCTCCTTCCCTTTCTCAGCACCTGCCAACACCCCGGGGGTGCTCCCCTTAACCCTGTGCAGTGGCTGCTGTGCCACCCCCAACCTCTGCCACAGCAGCACCATGGGGCCAGAACAAATCCCCAAAACTATCCCCATTACTGCTTCCAAAGGTGTTGACCTTAGACACCTCTGCCATGACAGAGAAGGTTCTGGACATGCCACAGGCTGGGACAGGCTGTGGCCACGCTTTGGCCTTGCAGTGCCCCCTGTTCCAGTGTTTCTGCCCCTGGTTTCCCAAGAACTCACGTCCTGGTTGGTCATGTCCCAGTAGGGCCGCTCTCCGTAGGACATCACCTCCCACATGACTATTCCATAGCTCCACACGTCGCTGGCCGAGGTGAACTTTCGGTACTGAATGGCCTCAGGTGCTGTCCATCGGATCGGGATCTTCCCACCCTGCAGGATAAAAACAGGGGATGGTGACAGAGAGAGCAGGAGCAACTGAAAAACAGCAGTGCCTGTGATATTCTGGTAAAATCCCACAAGGAAGGGAGCACAGGACTATCTGTCCCTCAGGGTGGATGTGGATTGTCCAGCCACGCTGGAAGCCTTCAATGCTGATGATTTTCCCCATGTGGTGACCTGTCCCACCACCTGAGGAAGGAGCTTTTCCTGTTGTTCACCTTGAACCTCCCTGCCACGTTTTTGTCTATCACCCCTTCTTCTATCATCTGGTGCCCCTGCAAAGAGTTTGGCTCTGTCTCTTCATTACTGCCCCACAGGTCACTTAGAGGTGTCCCCTCAGCCTCCTCTTCATCAACTTAACCAAGGCCAGCTCCTTCCCCCTGCCTCCTGCTCCAGTGATCCTCAGCACAACAAAATGCCCACGGTGCTAAGAGGGTCTTTGGTAGGAAAGTGAATGGCCAGGCATGTAAAAAAACCCAGACTGATCTCACTCTGTCCTTTTGCTGACACCTGGCTACCTCCAGAGCAGAATAAAGGGAATTAGAACACGTTCCTCCTCAGCCTTCCACAGCTTCCTCTCTTTGAAGCCAGCAATACACCGTTCCTGGGCTGAGTCCTGCTGTCCCGGTCTGTCTGTGGACATACACCTGATCCAGCAGGTTCTGATCCTTCAGCATGGGATGGAGGGTCACTGGTGGGAAACTGGATGGACTGGGTGGGCACTGGGGTCTCTGTCACCCAGCTCTGCAGGAATCAGGACTCTCCACTCCCACTGAGGAGTTAAGCACAGGAGTGGCACACACAAGTGGGGACACAGGGATTGCAAGGCTCTGCTTAAGCCCCTCCTGCCTCCTGATTTTTTACGGGGGGCTTTGGACTTGAGCCATTCACTCGAGGGACCTCCTGGAGGGAAAATCTTCCCCCGTGCTGAAAAAATAACCAGAAGTGTCTGTGTTTTGTGGCTGTGAGAAGATTAAAGAACATTATATTTTGTCAATGAACAACTGCCACGTCTTATTAAGGGTCTCCCAGGACTCAGCCCCAGTACATGCCAGAATAATGAAAAAAGATAATGTCCCTTAATCTTCTCACAGCCACAAACCTCAGACAAAATATTATGTTTTCCACAAGGGGGGAAGACGAAGCAACCCATACCAAACAGGATGTCTTCTCCACCAGGCAGACTCTTGACAGAGCTCCTGGCAAGCAGTGGAGTTTAAAAATGGCTAAAAAGAAGCCCTAAAGTAGAAATTAGACTTTGGGGGACCCTCGTGGGGTCCCACTTCAGTGAGACCTCCCATCTCGGCGGGGTCTGACCTGGAGCTTCACCACTCTGAAGACTTTCCTAAGGTCCAGCATGAACCCCCCAGGTCAGGGCTTGTGGCTTCTGCCCACCCATGGGCACAAGGTCACTGGGAGAATGATGACAAAAACCACTTTGCAGAGGAAGATACTTCTGATACAGCAGGTGCACACAATCTGTCATTATGGATGATAACTGTCCTGCTACGGTGCCCACAGTTCAAGGAGAATAAATTAGGGATGACGAGTTTATTATTAGAGAGAAGATCTACAGGCACAAAACCAGGGATAGAGAACAGCAGTCAACACCATGTATTTAGTTAACGAAGGGGAAGTTAATTGGCTGTAAGGAACATGTTATGAAAAATAAATGTTATTAGTGTTCCGAAAAGCCATTGATGGCTGTGTGAGATGGACGAGTTGATGTCTGAAGCTACACAGATGAGAACAAACCCCCACATTTTTAGGTGTTTGTTAGGTATTCAGCTACTGATAAAATTCACTAAGAGCTATGCCAGGCATCTCATCGCTGCCAGCTTCAAAAGACCCAGGAGAGGTGATTTCCTACAGGTCATGCCCCAGCTCTGTCAGCACTTATTTCCAAGAAATCCTGTCGTGGGCATTGATCCTGATGCACTGTGCAGAGTGATGCTATGTGGTATTTATGAGGACTCCTGGCTGAGATCTCACTGAGCAAAATCAAATAATCCTCTGGTCCTGGTGCACCTTCTGCAGCCTGACACGAGCCACGAGTTCTTGGTAGCACTTCTTGTGTCTGTGGCACTGAGGTGTTCCTGGGAAGTTGTCACATGACCATGAAGTCATTTCTAGGAGTGTTTTTCTGGTTAATTTGGATACTCTCTGGAAGATCAGTATCCAGTATCTGGCACCCACCCACACTTCCTACACTTCAGTCTGTCCTTCCTGGGGCTGAGCCAGTGAGATGACATGAGGAAGGACAGCAGAGCAGCACGACTGGACAGGGATGGTAAAAAACCCAGACTTGCTGCCCTGGCAACAAATCTGTCAGGGCAGGGTCTCATCCCAAAGGATCCCAGCTGAATCACAGGGGGAGGGTGCAGTGATCCCAACCAGGGGCTTTTCAGGGACATTCTCATCTTGGACCTTTCCACTGCTGACACCCTAAATAAATGCTCCCCACTGTCCAGGGGGAGGTCCCCCCTTTCCCTCTCCCCCTCCTTCCCTCACCCCTGCCCCTCCCTCGCTGGACGAGCAGCATTACCAGAGCACTGGTGTAGGTGGGGTCAGAGGTGTCGTCCTCCAGGAAGCGGGAGAGGCCGAAGTCGGACACCTTGCACACCAGGTTGCTGTTGACCAGGATGTTGCGGGCGGCCAGGTCCCGGTGCACGTAGTTCATGTCCGCCAGGTACTTCATGCCCGCGGCGATGCCCCGCAGCATCCCCACCAGCTGGATCACTGTGAACTGCCCGTCGTTTTGCTGAGGGACACAGGGACAGAGGTGACAGGAGCAGATTCACAGCCCCTCATGGCCAGGCAAAGCCAGGAGCCTCTTTCCACACCCCTGGCAGGATATGCCATGAGTACGTTCCCTCCCAGAGAGGGTGGGGAGTGCAGAGCTCACAGGGGCTGGGAATCACCTCACACACTCCAAGGGCACCACTACAGCGGCTGCTGTCACCCCAAAATGCACCCACCCTGCACAGGAGAGCTCGCAGCTGCTGTCACCCCAAAATGCACCCACCCTGCACAGGAGAGCTCAGAAGGGACAATCTATTCCTGTTGACCAGGTTACTTCCCTTCGACAGAGTCAATTATCCACTTCAAACCCAGAACCAGAAATATTTAGACAGAGCAGGTGGAGGTGGAGTCCTGCTGGGTTAAAGCTGTGCCAGACTGTGCCTCCGTGTCCGTGGGTCAGTGTGGATGTGCACCTGTGGGCAGGTAGGCACAGCCTCTCGCTAGGATGAGTGGACAGACACGTAAGAGATGGCAGCCCTGGTGCTGCCACCCCCACCTCTGTTCTGAACCACAGACCTCAGGACTGTGCAGCAGCTGCCCTGGTGGCAGGGCATGCTGGGCAGGGAAGGCCTCTGGGAAGGGCACCTTCCCCCCAAATCCCCTCTGTGCTAGCACAGCCTCTGGAGCTGCACACTCCCAGATCTCGTACCCGCAGGAAGGAGTCCAGTGAGCCGTTCTCCATGAACTCAGTGATGATCATGACAGGAGAGCTCTTGGTGACCACCCCCTCCAGGTGGATGACGTTGGGGTGGTCGAACTGCCCCATGATGCTGGCCTCACTCAGGAAGTCCCGCCTCTGCTTCTCCGTGTAGCCAGACTTGAGCGTCTTGATGGCCACAAAGATCTCTCTTTTGCCAGGAAGCTTGAGATGCCCACTGCACACCTCGCCAAACTCTCCTGTGAACACAAGGTAGGGCCTGTCAGCCTCCCTCCCCCGCCATGCCCCCTGAGGGACCCCTGGCCCCAGCTGTGCCTGCCCTGCCTGTCCCTGATCCGTGTTCCCTCCCCCCTGCACCCCTCCAGCTGCACTCATCCGTGAGGAGCACTGCACATGGCATTATGTGTACATGGGAACTGATGGTTTTGCTTCTCCCCTGCTGGACTCCCCTGCTCCTTCTAGTCCAGCCTGGGGCTTAGTGAGATCTCAGTGACATCAGTCTCCCCAGTGCATGTAAGGCTAAATCCTCCCAAATCCTGGCACCACGAAGGAGCTCATGCTGCCGAGGGCCAGCCAGCCCTTCCCAGGTCACCTACCTGCCCCAATCACCTGCTCGATTTTGACACAAGAGATATCGATTTCTTTTGCAAATTCCCTGACAGCCTCATTGGGATCTTCATAGGTGAAAGGATCGATATAAATCTTCATCCCTGGAGTCACTGCGTAAAGGTGAGGGAGAGAGTCAGACAGATGGATGCAACTGGAATGGTTGGCACCAAGGAGAAGAGAAACCTGTTTGAGTGACGGTCTTTCTACCTCAGCAAGTTGCATAGTCAAGGTACGAAGCAGACAGAGAGAAACAGTCTGAGAAAGAACATGCAGAGCCATGTTTCACAGGACAGTTAAAGCTGGATTTCATCAACATTGGCCCACAAGTCATTGTTGGGGCAGTGGGGAGCTACATCATGAGCCTGGACTACAAACTGCAGACAGACTCCTCCATGGGGAATCTGTGACTCTTGCAGGAGCTGTGCAAGCAGGAGGGACAGTCCAGTCTGCCCTGTTCTCCTGACTGGTACCCCTGCCCAAGGCTGGGTTCCCTCTTGGAAGCCCCAAGCCAAGTAGTGGGGCACACCAGGAAAATCACAAACGGCAGGTTCCCCTGGCTAGGCAGAGCAGGGGCCACAGTGACACGTCATGGGAAAGGCGGTGGCCATGGAGCTGGTGAGGCTGGACTGCTGAAGCCACACCCCAGCCACCTGCACTGTGGGACAGCTCTTACCTGTGCTGTCCCCTTTCTACACTCACTTTGTGTCCCCTGGCTCACTCCAAATTGGGCTGTTTGGAGAGCAGAGCTCAGAGCTCCCTAAAGAAGGAGCCCCACACAGCACCAGGGTGCTGGCTGGATTCAGGGGTTCTGCAGGGCTCACAGGCTTCCTGGGCCTTGGCAATTTGCTGCAGTGTCTGCACAGCAATCCCTGCTGGGGACTGAGCAGGCACTGAGCCCTGGCCAGGGGTGCTGGGTGAGGAAGGGGCTCAGAGGCACCCCAGGCTGTACCAGCTCTGCTGCATCCCATGGCACCAGGCCTGTTCTGAGTGGTGCAGGCACAGTGGTAAAACCTGCCCCAGCCTGGAGCTGTCATGTCCCACACCAGGCCCACGAGAACGTGTGAATGTGTGTTTGCAGCCCAGACTGACAAACAACCGGGAGCTGCATTTACATAATGTCTCCTGAAAAGTGTCATTTTTCCTGGTAAGTGATCCCGAGGCAGCCAGCACAGGCTGCTGGGGCACAGGGCTGCAGCTCTGCCCATTGGGACGCATTTCCCAGGTAAAAGCAGGAGCAACAGTGAGTCCTGAGTGGAAACACTACTGGTGTTTCCCGTGCTCTGAGCAGGGCCTGGGTTTGTACAGAAACAAGGTATGAAAAGGGCGGAAATCCTGAAGCTGCAAGTAGAACATGAGGAAAATCACAACTGAGATTGGAATAAAGCAAGATCAGAGCGACAGGTCTCTAGTGAGGGGGGAGAAAGGAATTTCAGGGACGTGCAGGCAGGAGTTAATCATAGAATCATGGAATGGTTTGGGTTGAAAGGAATTTCAAATGACCTCATCTCCTTCCACCCCTGCCATGCACAGGGACACCTGCCACTATCCCAGGGTGCTCCAAGCCCTGTCCAACCTGGCCTTGGACACTTCCAGGGATGGGGGAAGGAGCACGCACTGGGGAGAGGCAGGGTGTGCAGTGAGGCTGAGCAGGAATGCTGGATGTGAGGGAGTGCCTTGCACAGGGATGTTGGAAGAGGGAGGCTGCAAGAGAGGGCATGTTAGGTATTATACATCTATATATAGCTGTATCTCATATCTTCTGGGAATCTGGGAGCACTGGGATGGGCTCTAGAAAAGGTGTGTGGGTTCCTGCAGGAGGACAGCACTCTGCAGGACAGGGATAGGTCAGGGGAGGGGTCTCACTGCTGCCTGGAGATGGGCAAAGCTCAGGAGCTGGAGGAGCAAGCCACGGTGTGGTGGCAGAGGCTGCCGCACAGAAGAGGGTGATGCTTCAGCGGGTGTTGGTTGCCACAGAGGTCTGGAGGACACGCCCAGGGGTTGGCACCTGACAGCGTGCAGGGCTGAGAGCAGGGCAGGGACCAGGCACTGGGGGGATGCGGAGCTGCCCTGCCCACACACATGCACACCCTGCCCGGACCCTCCCCGCAAGCCCCGAGTGAACAGGAGCACGAACCGAGCAGCGAGCGGCCCCCCGGGGCCGGGGGGGGCCCCCAGTACGTACTGTGGCCACTGGTGTAGTGCTGCAGCTTGTCCGTGTACTCCGAGTCGGCCCGCTCGAAGCCCCGTCTTCTGGAAGGGAAGGGAGACCTGAGCACAGCATGGGCCCCTCGAGGCTGGGGCTGCGCTGCGGGGGCACCTCTGTCCCCTCACCGTGCCCCCCCGGCCTCCCCTGTCCCCAGTGCCCGGCCCTGGCTGTGTGCCAGCCTGCCCTACCTGCTGCACACGATGCCGATGACCACGACGGCGATGAGGAACACCAGCCCTGCCGCCGAGGAGCCGATGATGAGCGGCAGCTTCTCCTGCACGCTGGTCTGGTACTCGGCTGGCACACAGGGACAAGGGAACGGGTTACTGTGGCACGGGATGGGCCATCACACACAAGGTCATCACAGGCAGAGGACAGCCCTGAGCACAGGCAATGTTTGATTCCTGGCATGGCTTTGGTCTGGGACAGTCAGGACCCCCCTCTGGTTGGGGGATGTGTCCCAGAAGGAAGGTTGGATGGAGCTACTCCTTCTGGGAGAAAAGTTTAGTCCTGTGGATGCGTGCTGTGCCTTGTCCTTGGCTCCAGGGCCAGAAAACTGGCTTGGCCTGTTTTATTTAGCAGCACAAACTTAGAAAATTAAGACGTGGCATCAGCAGCTGTGCAGGTAGAAAACACAAATTTTGCTTCCCCTATATCCAGCTGAGCAGACACTCCCCACAGCACAAAAGCTGGGCAGAAACTGGGGCGTTCCCTGCATGGACCAAGCACCCAGGCCTCTCTCCGGGTCCTGAATGTGATTTGCCAACACACCCTTGAAGGGACTGACAGCAAGGGGACCAGCACTGCTGCACGTCCATCTCCACGTCTCCCTGGACCCTGAGCCACCTTTACAGAGGCAGCTGCAGACTCACCTTCAGTCATGGTCTGGAAATACATCTTCCCACTGTAGCGGCCGTACCCGGCCACGGTGCGTGCCCGCACCTGGAACACGTAGATGGTGCCAGCCTTGAGGTTCTGCACTGCCACAGTGTTGGTGGGGCTCTTCACCGTGGTCGAGTTCAACTCGCTCAGATCCTGCCGAGAAAGCACAGATCCGTCATTGGAAAAATCAGTCCAGAATCAGGCGCTGTGCCTCTGGAAAGAGGAAGGGCAGGAGACCAGGCTGGAGAGACCACCAAGGTCTGAACAAACAGGTCTTTGCTCCTGGCAGGGAGACACAGACTCAGGGATGTGCGGGTGGATATCCCTGGGCTATTCACCACCTCTCAGGAAAGGCTCCAAAGAAGGCAGTAGCTAGAAAACCCACATTGCTTCTCTAAGCCTTGAGGTCAATGGAGATGGGAACTTCTTCCCTCTTCTGTGCCTTTCTCTTAGCACTGTTCTCCTCCCCCACCCCTCTCGCTGCGCCTCATCCAGCCCCAGTACACTCCATTTGCTCTTTCCCATCTCCCATCTCCCTTTGCCAGGAGGTAAAGCCCACCCGAACACTGGATTTTGGACCTCAGGAGAAGTTCTGCTCCCAGCCCACTGCTCAGGGCCTGCTGCTCCAGGGGCCACGGCCAAGTTTCCAAGGCTGGAGACCCCAAGAGCATATTTCAAAGTGATAATAAGACTATTTCCAAACTTTTGTTCTGCTCCCTGTCTGCAGTTTTGTAGCTGAGGGCTGGAGCAGTCACACACTGGTGCAGATGGCATCGCACTTGTGTAGGTGATGGATCCATTGCTGCCCTTAGGAACTGTGCCCTTAGCCCTGGCACTGGGGGATGGGCAGGATCTCCTCATACAAGAGAACAGGCAGTCCCTGTCTCCCAGGGACATGGAGTCAGCAGAGGAGGATGACACAGGGTCCTGAATGTGGCCAGAGAAAGGCAGCCGGGAGCCTGGGGCCATGAAGTCCCAAAAGGCAGGGCAAAAGAGCAATGCCAACAGCATAGGGCTTCTGGGAAACAGAGACCTCTAAGGGAAGCCCAGCTGTGAGCAAGCACCTGAGAAAAGGAGGTGCAGGCAGAGATTTTGGAATCCAGTGCCTGCAGTGACACTGAAGTTGCTCATCTCTGTTGGCTGCACCTCGGGTCTGGCAGGTCAGGCTGCCCTGGCAGATCACCAGATGGAACAGAGGAGCAGCAGCTCAAAATCTGAGCTGGCTCCCAGTGAGTCCTTGAGATCTGCTGACTTTGAATCACTGCACGGGACCCCCCCGCACCCTCAGTGAGGAGGGGTCACCTCATGAGACTCTGGCAGGGACTGGCAGAAAGTGAGACATGAGGTTTGGGGAACCCTGTAAGTGTGACTGAGGGTGTGACCAAGGGACTGACCTCTGTCCCAGCTCTGAAATGCCATGGGTGGCATGGAGACATTTCTGCTTTTCCCATGGGAACAAGAGGTCAGAGTGAAACTCCCAGGAAAGAGAAAGCACCTACTTCTCCTCACCAACATCTGCAGTGGGGTGCTGATGGACAGAGGGTAACAAAGGGGCAATAGGGCAGAAGGTCCCACAGAATCACAAAGGTTAGAAAAATCCTTCAAAATCATCAAGTCCAACCTCTGACCGATCCCCACCTTGTCCCCAGCCCAGAGCACTGAGTGCCATGTCCGGCCATTTCTTGAACACCTCCAGGGATGGGGACTCCACCACCTCCTTGGGCAGCCCCCTCCAATGCCTGACCATCCTTTCCATGAAGAAATTATTCCTGCTGTCCAACCTGAGCCTCTCCTGGCACAGCTCGAGGCTGTGTCCTCTTGTCCTGTTGTTTTTTCCCTGCAAGAGGAGACTGACATCCACCTGGCTGCACCCTCCTGTCAGGGATCTTGTGGTCATAGAACCATGGAACAGTTTCAGTTGGAAGGGGACCTTAAAGCTCATCCAGTTCCACCCCTTGCCATGGGCAGGGACAACTTCCTCTAGACCAAGTGTCCAACTTGGCCTTGGACACTTCCAGGGATGAGGCAGCCACAGCTTCTCTGGGCACCCTGTGCCAGGGCCACCCCACACCATCCAACCTGGCCTACAACAGGGTTAATTTCTTGTCTCAAGCTGTTTGTTGAGCAGTGCTCTGGTGTGGATGGTGGTAAGAGAGGGGCCTGGCAGGAATGTGTTTCTTCAAGTGTGTGACCAAACCCAAAGGGTGGAAATGCTGATGGCAAATCCTTCTGCAGGGAGTGCAGGGGAGCTCTGCGTTACATGGGCATGGAGACAGGACAAGGGGGAATGGCTTCCCACGGCCAGAGAGCAGGGTTGGGGGGGATATTGGGAAGAAATTGTTCCCTGTGAGGGTGGTGAGGCCCTGGCACAGGGTGCCCAGAAAAGCTGTGGCTGCCCCTGGATCCCTGGCAGTGTCCAAGGCCAGGTTGGACAGGGCTTGGAGCAGCCTGGGACAGTGGAAGGTGTCCCTGCCCATGGCAGGGGGTGGGATGGGATAAGCTTTGAGGTCCCTTCCAGCCCAACCATCCTATGATTCCATGAAACACCTGGGACACCTCCACTATTAACAGTGTTCAGGAACACTTTTCTCTTCTAAAAGTTACAATATCTGTTTTATACACCTGGACCTGGTGCTGAAGGTTCCTGGTTATCACTGGGGTCTCTGGTAATGAGACTGATGACAGGGAAAAGCTCAGGTGCAGATACACACAGGCCAAGGCAAGGGGAGCACACAGCAAACTCACGGCCTCGTTTGTCTGATCAGGTCTCAGCACTCCCTTGGACCTTTCCCAGGCAGGCAAGGAGAGAACCAGGTCAGGAAATGTTTACAGTTTTAGAGCCCAAGGGCTCGGATGAATCCTCCCAGGCCCTTGGAGGGCACTAACAACAGACTTGTTTTAAAATAATTTGTCCAACTCTTTTGGAGAACCTCATCCCTGCTCCTGGAGGACTTTAAATGGAATGTAATGGCCAAGCCTACAAGGTGGTTGATAGCCTGGGAAATTGATGTCTGTCTGGCTGAGCAAGGTGTGCTTGTGAGGTGCTCTCCTTTACTCCCAGACCACAAGGAAAACGCATTTACACCTCCCCACCCTCCCTTATTGAACGTGTTCTTTCTCCTTGGCATCACCTCTCCAGAACCTGCACATTCACCTCAAACACTTCTCCCCTTTCACCTCTCTGGGCTCCTCCAGCAGGCCCAGTGCCTCCCAGGTGGTTTAAAGCCCATGTCCAAGCAGAGGTTTGTGGTGTTTGGGGCTTTTTTTCCTGCTGATTTTGGTTTGAGTTTGGAAATCCTGATTCAAAACAACGCACTTGCTTGATTTTGAGTCCTCATCTGGTTCCCCATCCCACAAGTCAAACTGAAGCTGAAACCAAACTCTGATCAACAAAGAAAGAGTCTCTTGAAACATGGGTAGGCTGTGAGAGACCCAAAGGATTTACAAAAATTGCTTCTAAAACGTCGCATCAAAAAAAAAAAATTAAAAGTAACAAAGCCAAGGAAAAAACGTCAACCGAGTGAATTTGGCAGAGCTCCTGTGAGCCTGCACAGTGGCATCTGCCATGGCCCTGGGGGCAAGCACAGCAGGGCACAGCCACGCCAGGGCCAGGTGCCAAACCGTCACACAGCTGCATTTCGGGATGCCCACGTGGGGGAGCAGGGTCCTGCCAGCCACGCTGGGGCTGCACCTGGGGGATCCACAGCACCTGGGGAGCACCTGGACTCTCAGAGGGATCCACCACCTGTGGGGGCAGCTCAAGAACGTTTGTGCCCCCAGCCAGGTACCCCATGAAGCAGGACAAGGGCAAATGGCCTCAAGTTGTGCCAAGGGAAGTGCAAGCTTGATGTAAGGAAACGTTTCTTCATTAAAAGGGTTGTCAGGGATTGGCACAGGCTGCCCAGGGCAGTGGTGGAGCCCCCAGCCCTGTAAGGGTTCAAAAAATGAGACCTTGCACTTGGCAGTGTGTCTTGGTGGGTGGTGGGGTGTTGGGTGAAGGTTGGACTGACTGATCTTGGAGGGCTTTTCCAACCTTAATTATTCTCTGAATATTCTCTGGGTGTTTGAATGCCTCTCCCAAACCAGCTGAGTCCTGGACAGTGCCCAGTGCCAGCGTGGCCCAGGGCAGGGACGGGCAGTGCAGGCAGGCTATCCCAGGGCTCCCTGGCAGGGATCCCTCTCCACCTCCTGGAACTCACAGCTCACAGGTGGAGGGGCAGCCCCACCTCAGGACAGGCAGCAGCTTTGGCTCCAGGCTCAGGGATTCTGGTGTCCAACATTGCAGGACAGCGTCCAAAACATCAGAGAACCATGGAATCCCAGGATGGTTTGGGTTGGAAGGGACCTTAAAGACCATCTTGTTCCAACCCCCTGACACGGGCAGGGATGTCCCCTGAGTCAGCCCAGGAGCAGCACCTCCAGCATCCCTGGTCCAAGCCCTGGGGACACCCTGTCCTGGGGCTGTTGGGCTCTGCCCAGAAGCTCCTGGGCACAAGGAGGGCTCTGCTTCCACCTCCACTTCCACATCTACCTTCACCGGTCACCTCTCCCCCACCCTTCATCCCCCAGCCAGCCCATGCCCCTTCTCCACCCAGCACTGGCTGGAGACATCAAAGGGCTCCTTTGCCTTCTAAAATCTTGCACTGGTGACCAAACTGGGCTGAATGTCTTGGAACAATTACAAAATGGGTGATTTTGAGCATCATCAAACCCAATCATTTTGCATAATGAGGAGAGCTAATTACTCTTTGCAGTGCTTGACACTGCAGTGGATCTCCAGTTCCCACACCCTGGGATGAGTTTGGCAACTTTGGATAAAAACTGCTAGGCCCTTTCTAAATGAAGACAAGAGACTTTTTTAATAAGACAAACGTTGGCAGGTGCCTCTTGGAAGCGAAAAAAAAGCACATTAAGGCGAGGGTTGCAGAGAGCAGCCACGTCAGGCAGTGTTTGTGCAACAATCTGCGTGGATTCGCTCCAGCTCCACGTGGAGGAAACTCATAATGCTGCCTTTGTACAGGCACTTTTAATGGCATCTAAGAATAGCAGTGTTATAAATAATCTGTGAAAGGGAAACAAAAATACACCTTTGTTTCAGGTATTGTGAACAGCTCTTTTCTGTCAACGCTAGAATAAATTCTTCTATTTTTTTCATTTAATTTATATCTTTATATAGAAGAGAATCTATTCAAAATGAAGAGCCAAGGTGCTTCTTATCCACAATGTGTACGCTGCTATTCTTCATTTGAGCTGTTTTCATGAAAATAAAATATAATTCTCTACTGGGGAAAAAAAAAGTTCACCAGAAACAACTTAAGCAGCTCCAGAGATCTTTGCTGAGCATTCAGAAGCACATGGGACAGTTTGTAATGAAATATTTGGAAGGAAATCACCTCTGCACAGACTGGCAGCGGAGTGAGAACACACCTGGGATGTGTCACACACCACATCCAACTGCTGGATTGATGGGAAGCAGGGGAAGAGCAGGCATACTCAAAGCCCTGCATTTTGGGATTGTTCCCAGGGACCCAGTAAATGGCTTCTGATTGCAAAACTCAGCATTGCAGTGGCTGGACTAGCCTGGGACTCAGCTGTGCCCAGGACCAGAGCCAGAGCAGGACCCGGTGTCCCTGTGCTCATACAAATATCAGGGTTGGGAGATAGAGCTGGCCCTTCTTCAAACCAAGAACCAGCAAGGAAAAGGGCTCCAGGGGGTTCAAATGACGCTGCCCCTCTGCTCTGCTCTGGTGAGACCCCCCTGCAGAGCTGCCACCAGCCCTGGGGCCCAGCATGGGAAGGACGTGGAGGTGCTGGAGAGAGTCCAGAGGAGGCCACGGAGCTGCTCCCAGGGCTGGAGCCCCTCTGCTCTGGAGCCAGGCTGGGAGAGCTGGGGGTGCTCACCTGGAGACGAGAAGGCTCCAGGGAGAGCTCAGAGCCTCTTCCAGGGCCTAAAGGGGCTCCAGGAGAGCTGGAGAGGAACTGGGGACGAGGGATGGAGGGACAGGACACAGGGAATGGCTTCCCACTGCCAGAGGGCAGGGATGGATGAGATATTGGGAAGGAATTCCTGGCTGTGAGGGTGGGGAGGCCCTGGCACAGGGTGCCCAGAGAAGCTGTGGCTGCCCCTGGATCCCTGGCAGTGTCCAAGGCCAGGTTGGATGGGGCTTGGAGCAGCCTGGGACAGTGGAAGGAGCCCCTGCCCATGGCAGGGGGTGGCACTGGATGGGCTTTAAGGTCCCTTCCAACCCAAACCATTCTGGGATGGTTCCGTGGTTCTCTGAAATACCAGGACAGGGAGCACCTCAGCCCGGCTCTGCCCTCTGTGCCAGGCTCAGTGCTCCATGAACAGCACTGCCTGAGAGTGGGGCCACTTGTCCCCATCATCAGGGACATGCTGTGCCCTGACTCTGACAATGGGACAGGCAGATGTGGCTGCCAGCAAAGACCGGCCACCAACAGCAGCACCATTTTTTAGACAAAAATTCCCTTTATTTACAGCCTCCCCCAGAAAACAGAGGAGAGGGAAGAAAGAAAGAAGGTGAGAGACTAAGATAAAGTAAGAGGAGGAGAATGAACTCCCTGAGATGTTCTGCCTCTACATTGAGGGTCCCCAGGGACAGGACCCCTCTGGCTTCCCAGATCTGTCTTGTTATCTACTCATCCATCTTGCCACATATTCTGGGATCATTTCCAAGGGTCAAAATAAATGGCTGTGATTTATGCAATATAGGTCAGGACCTATTTAACAGCTTACAAAGGAGCCCCCCTCCTCCCCATTCTCCCTCTGGCTCTTGGTGATGAGAAAATAGGTCACAGGCAGGCAGTGGGGGGGATTAATCATTTCTTCCGGCAACTGCTGGGAAAAATATTTTCAGTTCCATTTAATCATAAAGCTTTTTAATTAGTTAGTTTGCAATTTATAATGTATAGTTTATAAGCTCTTGTGCAAGGGGGCAGATTCCTGGAAGGAGAAGTCTCCTGCTCCCCATCTCCCCTGGGTTGCATGGATGAAGTTCAGCTGGGCAGGGCCTGGCAGGTCCTGGGACCAACATTCATGTGGTCCTCAGGTCTCTGAGCAGCCACTGGTGGGATGGACACCCTGGCACAGTTCAGACTGAAATCTGGCTGCTTGCCTGGACGAGGAGGTTATGGAAGGAGCAGGTTCCTCGGGGATGAAAGCCAGAGCTGCGGGACCCTTTCTCACTGACTCCATGGTGCAGCGTGGGCCCTCCACGGGAGCATGGGACACCTTCTGCTGTACATCAGCATGCTAAAGAGATGCCAAACTCGCCTTCGGTGTAAATGCACCCAGGGACAGCACTCCACAAAATCTCCAAGACTGGACACCCACTGCGTGTGCTCCAGCCTGGGACTCGATGTTGTTCCCTGTCATTCCCATTTCCTATTGATGCCCCAGTACATGAAAAGGAAAAATTAGACCCTGGAGCTTGGCTACCCTGCTCTCCCTGCAATGGATCTTCTTGCCACCAGTGCTGTGGAGGTGGCAGGAGAAGCTCCTGAATGACCAGCAGATTTTGTGCACTTGAGCCACTGGAACCATCACTGGACCCCAAAGGGCTGACGGCCACTGTCACCCACGTGACCAAACGCAGCACGAGAAGTCTCCTACTGACCAACCAACCACTGTACGCCCTTAAGTGAAGCTCTGCACCCCCCCCCCCCCAAACCCTGTGGGTGACCCCCGCCAAAGTCCCTCAGTACCTTCTCGTAATACTGCAGCTCATAGTCCAGGATGACTCCGTTGGGCTGGTCGGGCTGGGACCAGGACAGGGTGATGCTGTCCACGGTGCGGCTCACCTGGTGCATGATGGACACAGCAGAAGGGGCTGGAAGAGAGAGAGAGAGAGAGAGGGGGACAGTCAGACACCTGCACAGGTAGGACCTGCACCATGGCTAGAGGTGGGCAGGCGGGTTATTGCTGTTTGGAGCTTCGGAATTCACTTCCTGCTCTGGGAGGGCTGTCCAGGGGTCAGGAGATCCTGGATTTTGCTGTTTGTAGAGAGCAGTTAGGGGAAAAAAAATGGTTCTGCTGAATTGGTAGTTAGAAAACACATAGGACAGTGCCTCAAGCAGGAAAATGGGCAATTCCAAGGCAAAAGCAGCCCAAGGTTGGAGCAGTCACAGCATCATTCCACTGGAAAAAGCCCCACCAGCCCTGTACCATGCACTCCTCCCTGCCTGCCGAGAGGAAATCGGAGTGGGGGGGGCTTGTACTTTTCCATTTGCATGGAGCAGCTTCCCAAGGCTTGGGCAGGCTGGGGCTGCAAGTTGCACATGCCAATCACGGGAGGTGCATCCAGCAGCCTGAGCAGGCAACGCAAAGCTGACCTGACACGCTGACAATGGAGAGCCGCCCGCCCGCCGGCCCCCGCACACAGCACGGCCCCGACACCGCTCGGCCCCCCGAGCACAAAGGGCCCTGCCAGGCCCGCAGACAGCCCGGGCAGCTGCCACGGCCGCGGCCGGACACTCGGCCAGGTGGGCACCGCTCGGGCCCGGCCCTGCCACGCCGTGGGAAGGCTGTCCAGGGACCTGTGCTGACCAGCCCGTGGGGCAGGGACCAGAGCGTGGAGCTGCCACCTCCCTGGGAAACTGCAGCCGGCACCGGCCCGCCGTGCTGGGGAGCGGGGCAGCTGAGCCAGCAGCTTTCAGTCCTGTGGCACCAGGAAGCTCATGGGAGTCTGCAGCTTCCTCCTGAGGGGCTGCTCCCATCTCTGCTCTTGACCAGCGGCAGGACCCAGGGAACGGCTGGAGCTGTGCCAGGGCGGTTTAGGTTGGATATCAGGAAAAGGCTCTTCCCCAGAGGGTGCTGGGCACTGCCCAGGCTCCCCAGGGAACGGGCACGGCCCCGAGGCTGCCAGAGCTCCAGGAGCGTTTGGACAGCGCTGCCAGGGATGCCCAGGGTGGGGTTGTTGGGGTGTCTGTGCAGGGCCAGGGGCTGGACTGGATGATCCCTGTGGGTCCCTTCCTAGCTGGGATATTCTCTGACTCTAGGTGTTGACAGCAGAGCAGCCGACACCCACCCGCCCTTGCTGCAGGGCTGACACCCATGGGTGCCAGCGCTGCCTCCTCTCCCCGCATCCCAGATTGGTGAGACCAGCGCGTGTCCATGCCCTCCCCGTGCCCAGCCTGCTGCTGGCACTGCCAGCACATGCACGTCAGTGCGGGGCCATCCCAGGCCTCCCCCAGCCCAGCCCAGCCCAGCCCAGCCCCGCAGAGCGCGAGCTGCAGCCGAGCGTCAGCCCTGGCACGTCTGCCAGCACAGGCTCACCACTGCAGCAGCTTCAGCGCAAAGCGGGAGCCTCAGGGGTGGGAGAGGACTGGAGAGTGGTAGCATGAAAGCTCCCCCATCACTTGCATGCCAGGCCAAATGGATGCAGAGACGTTTGCACTCAGATGGGCTTTTCCCAAGTCCAACCCTTGCAATATTTCATGGAAGAACAACTCCTCTGACAGCTCTGGGAAACTGCCTGGAGGAGAAGCACCCAAAGGAAGGCACCTCTCACCCAGCTCCAGGCTGGCTCCCCTTGGCATCAGGGGCAGTGACAGGAGCCGTGCCAGCTGGGATGGCAGTGGCAGGACTGTGGTGCTTGGACGAGCACGGCCCCAGCATGTTCCTGCACATCACAGTGAATTAACACTGAGCAACTCCTCTCCAACACACCAACAAAAGCCATTTTTCTCATGCACCGTCTGCCTCTTCACTGCTGCTTTTCTGACTCTGAGCACTGCAGCTCCCAGGATGTTCAGTGTCTGGGTGCCAAGGGGCTGGGTTTGGGTAATGCAAGATTTGCCACCACACTGCTGCAGCATTTCCCTTCACCTGCCTGGGTTTCCCCACTCCTGAAGGAAGGTGTGATGTGGATTAGCCTCAGTAGTGTGGTTGAGCTCTAGTTTTGTCCAGGAGAACAAAACTAGAAGGACAGCAGAGAGCTTCCACCCCTGGAAGTGTCCCAGGCCAGGCTGGACAGGGCTTGGAGCAACCTGGTCTGGTGGAAGGTATCCCTGCCCATGGCAGGGGGTGGGATGAGATCTTTAAGAGCCCTTCCAACCCAAAACATTCCATGATTCTAACAGATGCTGAGGCCAGTCCTTCCATCCACTTCTGCCTAAGCCAAGCCCCATTACCCAGCAGTCTGAAACCCTCCGTGTCACCTCAGCCCTCCCCTTGCTCCATGGCACCGCTCCCCTCCTGCCTTGACATCCCAGTCCCACTGCTTCAGGCCACATATTTCCAAACTCCTGGGAATAGCTTCTCATGCTGGCGTGAAGATAAAACACAGGTAACATTTCTGGAGCCTGTCAGCTCTTGCTGGAGCTCGCTGCTTCCTTGTCGACACAGATTCCATAGGACATCTGTGATTTTCAAGACAAACATCTCTGTCTCTGGAGACAAGGCTGAGGAGGATGATGTGACCGTGCTGCGGATGCCCTGCGGCAGGGATGGCACTGGACTGAGGGGAGCACACAGCCCGTGGCATCTCTGCCACCTGCTCTGGGAATTGATCCCACACTCACACACTGGGCTATTCCAGGGCAGGGACCACGTACAGCCAGAGCTGCCCCACCACACCGGGATGTGCCAACATCCCCTGATTTAGGCACAGGTTCAGTGGCCTGGCAGCTGGAGAAGCTCCTGAGCTTCAGGTTCCTCCTGGTAGGAGTGAGGTCTCTGGGATGTTCTTCTTCCAGTTCCATGCACTGACCCCAGCCTGGGAGTTCAGGACTTCTCCAAGGCATCTCCTGCGGGAGCTGTACAAGACAACAGCTACAGCAAGACATGCGTGACTCATCTGCTGCTGGTACCTGGTGAACCTGCCCTTGTCTGGCTCAGCAAAAGGCCCAAATGGATGAGGTGGGGCTCATCTAACGAGCTTAATGAGGCAAATGTGCTGCATGGTGGGAGGAGGCAGGTGAGATGAATGACTACAGCAACCTCAGCACTTTTCCTACACCCGGGGCAAGGGAGTGGCTCCGGAAGGGCAGGAACCTCCCCACTGCATGTCCTCAGTCACTGCTCCTCTTATCACAGACGCCAGGGGACTGCACAGCAATAAACTCACAGCAAGGCCTAGGCCAGAAGTGACCTCTGGATGTTTCTGGTCCCACAGGCTGGCAGAGTAATTTCAAAATCAGATCATTTTCCTCAGGACTGTGTCCAGATGAGACCTAATGAATCCAATCCCCATGGATGGGGATCCCACGGGCTCTCTGAGCAGCAGCCCCCAGCTGCCTTGCTCTTGTGGGGGAAGAAACTTTCCCTCAATTCCACTGGAATTTCGCTGGCTGTGTCTTGTGGATGTTTCCACCATTCTCTCCCTCAGTGCCCTTCAGCCTCCTCCTCTCCCTGCTGGTCAGACCCAGCTCTGAGCTGCCCTCACCTCTCATGCCCCAGCCCCAGCCCAGCCTCACTGTCCTGCCGGACCTGCTCCGGTTTGTCCATGGCTGTGACACTGGGAGCCCCAGAGAGGACTCAGGACCCCGGATGTGGCCGAAGAGTGCCGAGCAGATGGAAACAATCCCTCTCCTGGATTTTTTGCTAATGCCACAAAACATGGTCCTTGTCACACCCTTCACCCCAGGTGAGGGCCTGGGGTGCACAGAGAGGCTCCCGGTCCTGTGAATCAGGGATGATGGGCTGGCACTGGATGTCTGAGTTTGAAACCAGTTCAGAGGAGCCAGCCAGACCTCAGAGTGACTCTCCCAGGTCCAGTCAGGAGGAAAAGCTTCAGCTGGATCCTGACACGACGCCCAGGCAGCTGACTGTGCCCTGTGACACACAGAGGAGATCAGGTATGGAGAGTCCCTTCTCTCAGAGCCGTGATCACCCTGAGGTGTCTCCATGAAGGTGTGAACAGAGGTGGATTTATCCTGATGGGGTCTCCAGGGGTAGGTGGGTCCCAACAGTGCAAAAACCAAACAGACCTTCATTCCACAGCTGATAGAAATACTGCTCCTGACTGAATCCCTTAAGCCTCAATGTCATTGGATTTCACAGATTTCACAGAATATTCTGAGTTGGAAAGGACCCACAAAGATCATTGAGTCCATCTCTGAAGCGAATCGTCCGTATGGGGATCAAACCCACACCCTTGGCATTATCAGCACTGGGCACTGAGGCAAACCTTGAAAGGCACTGCAGTCCTTGAAGGGCACTTTCTGCATCCTCTTGATCAGGGATGGCCTCAGATTCCTCAGATTCCTCAGAGCGGAGCCCTGTGGTTTCTCCAAATTGCTGGAGAAATAAACCACGCCAAAACCACCACTGGAGTGTAAAACAAGCTTAATGAAAATCCACTAATGTACAAAGCCAACGTGTCCCACACGGTGACCCCTCTGGGGCAGAGGCACGGGAGGGATGCGAGTGACACTTCCGTGGTCACCACCCCGAGCCCCTGCACGGCCACACCACACCGATCACAGGCAGACCCCTGCCCAGGCTGGGCTTGGCATTTTGGCAGATTAAGATAAACTCAGCAGACTTCCGTGGCTCGGGGCAGCTCGGCAGGATCAGAGTGGGGGTGCTGACAGCTGCAGCACACACAGGGCACTGCCTGAGCTCAGGAACTGGAAACACTTGGGAAGGATGGGGTTCAGGAGGTCCCCTATCCTCAGGTCTTGCCAGCAGAGCTGCATGGCCATCACCTCCCTGAAGGGATCACTGCTGAGCTTTGCCAAGGCTGGAATGGCAGAAAACCATCTCTGTCCTGGGCTGATCCCCCTGTGTGGGCAGCAGGTCCAGGGAGGGGATTCTGCCCCTCTGCTCAGCTCTGGAGAGGCACCCCTGCAGAGCTGCCCCCAGCCTGGCGTCCCAGCATGGGAAGGACGTGCAGGTGTTGGAGAGAGTCCAGAGGAGGCCACGGAGCTGCTCCCAGGGCTGGAGCCCCTCTGCTCTGGAGCCAGGCTGGGAGAGCTGGGGGTGCTCACCTGGAGAAGAGAAGGATCCAGGGAGACCTCAGAGCCCCTTGCAAAGACTAAAGGGGCTCCAGGAGAGCTGGAGAGGGACTGGGGACAAGGGATGGAGGGACAGGACACAGGGAATGGCTTCCCACTGCCAGAGGGCAGGGATGGATGGGATATTGGGAAGGAATTGTTCCCTGGGAGGGTGGGGAGGCCCTGGCACAGGGTGCCCAGAGCAGCTGTGGCTGCCCCTGGATCCCTGGCAGTGTCCAAGGCCAGGTTGGACAGGGCTTGGAGCAGCCTGGGACAGTGGAAGGAGCCCCTGCCCATGGCAGAGGGTGGAATGAGCTGAGCTTTAAGATCCCTTCCAACCCAAACCAGTCCGGGATTTGAAGACACCTCAAGACAGTGTCCTGTCAAACCACGCTGGCTCAATGTCACAAGGTGGACATGGCCAGGCAGGTCTCAAATCGCACTACACAGCGTATTTTCCATGAAGGCATCCCTATGGAAAAAGTGGGATTTTATGTCCTGCTTGACTGAAGGTCTCCCAGGAAGGCTCAAACACCGACTGGGAAGGACACGTGCGGTCCCAGTGGGGTTTGGCAAGGGAAGCACCAAAGCCACGAGGCTGTTCAGGAGTATCTGACCTTCCCAAAATTAGTGTAGCCGCTTCAGCCTCCCAGAGGCCAATGCTCCTTGTACCACGAGGTGGGTCTGGCCTGTGTCACGGTGGGCCTGATACATCCTGCTGCTCTAATCTAACAAAGGGTAACAGTGACAGAAATGCATCCTGTCCTCTTGTGGCTGGGCTTGGTCCCAGAGCCGTGGTGTGGAGTCAGTAGCAGCGGGATAGACACAGCCCAGGCTGTGCTGCTCTGGCCTCTCCCAAGTTCATTATCCATGTCTAGGTGAAGCAGCTGGACTAGATGATCCCTGTAGGTCTTTCCAACTGAAATATTCTGTATTCTATTCCATTCCATGGACTGTGCTGAGGAAAGAGGTGACCCAAGAGGCCCAGGTGTGTCCACACAGAGCACAGAGAGGAGCCATGAAGGCTGACAGGACTGAGCCCTCCTCTCCCACTGCCCCCTTCAGTTCCCTAGAGCACCAAATCCTGGGAATGCTGCTGGGATGGGACCCCTCTGGTCCAACACCATACCAGGGAAGGGAAGCTGTGTTAGGTGAATCTTTAAACCTCCAAGGATGGGGCTTCCCTCAGCAGCCCCTCTGTATCAGCACCCTTTAGTCTTTCTGATTAGCTCCAGATACAAAATCACAATTTCTGCTCACAAAGCACAGTCCTTCTCTGCCATATCCCTGTAAACGAGCCCCACCATGTCCTGCCTCCCAGGCACTGTAGCTGAGGCACATCCAGCATTTTAAAGTGTGTCTTCTAAAGGGAAAAAAAAGAAGAGTTCACAAGTGATGGTCTGGGCTCTGGTTATGAAGCTGAAGCCACTTTTATGAAAGAGTTTCCTTTTTTATTTTAAAGAGCTTTTGCTAAAGATCCCAACCAGGCACATCTCTCTGTACAGCTTCACAGCTTTGACTGAAAGCATGTCCAGGTTTCCCTGTGTCAGAGCTGCTCCCTGAGGATGCTGTGACACGAGGATAACACCTCCCTGGGCACAGAACCAGGGAGCTCCATGGCTCCAGAGTAGCACCTCGAGGCTACTTCAGCAGCCTGTGCTCAGGGAAACCAAAGCCCAGGTGGCACAGATCCATCACACAGAGGCAGCTTAACCAGCACTGATCCTCCAGAAGGGGCTTTGGGCTCTGTAAGTAAGGATTTGCCTGACCTCCTGTACAGACAAAGCGGGTGTTGGTCACACCGCGAAGCCTCAGGCTTGGCATAGCCAGAATTCGACTTTCATACAAATATTTGCTTCTTTAGGACTCACTGGAAATGATGAAAATTATTAAGGGAAAGAAGGAAATGGAAGAAAACAAGAAGGAACAAAATGTGACTTTTCCAGGAGAAACAATGACTTTTTAATCACGGGAAAACCTGAAGAAGGTCACACCAAACCCAGGGCAGCGCGATGAGACAGCGCAAGAACACGGCAGTCTAGCGGAGAATTGGGAAAAGCTCCATAACACCCAGGTCTGAACATCTGCACAAACCCAGGCAGAGCTAAAAACAGCTGGAAATTTGTGGTTGACCCCTGAGTATGTTACACATAGACACACCCCCCGCTTCCTTTGAGGACTTCAGATGATGCTGAGCCCACTGTGCCTCTGGGGAGGTTTCCCTCGGGCTCTCTTTGAAAATGCACCTTTCATTTTCAGGTTAAAATTTATGGACTTCAGTTTCCAACTGCAGGAACTTTTCTGGGTTTTGTATCTAAATGAAGGAGGAGTCTAGAAAAAGGATTTTGTCCTCATGGAAGAACTAAAAGATAATGAAAATATTTCCTTTTTGTCCGTGGAGGGTTGGAACTGGAGGATATTTAAGGTCCCTCCCAACCCAAACCAGCCAATGATTCTGTGATTCCTTTCTGTTGTTCAAGTAGTTGCCTGAGCACTTCCCACATTTATCAGCCTGATGACTCTCTCCTCTACCTTTCCCAATTTTTCGGTAGTCTCCTTTCCAAATGTAAACCTCTAAAGTGAGTTCAGTAGCCAAGATCCATCTCTCAGCTCCAGAGACAGCAGCCACCTCCTTGCTGAGTCTGATACTCCTCTGAGTGTGTCCAAGGTGACACTGCCCTGCCTCAGCCCAGCCCTGCAGAGCTGCTCTTCCCTCTCCACTGGGCACTTCCACTGCATTTTTCAGGCTGTGCCCCCCAGCTCAGGGAAGGGAGGAGATGATTGCTGGTTCCTCACTCCTTGCACTTCCCTGCTGAACAGGGGGATGAAGCTGTTCCTGCATTTCCTACCATCCCAGTCCTGCTGGGAGCAGGGTGAGAGATCCTCGATGCATCCGAAATTCGTGTAATTGGTAAAACTCTCTCTAAAGCTCAGAGAAATTCATTAGGAGAAAGCTGACAAAAAGCAGCAGGGGGGCATGACACAATGAAGAATTGTTTTTGGGCAATGAGAAAGAAATAGGCCCATTTTCCTCCTTGCTTTTATGTCTCTGAGTTGATTTGAGGGTTGTTAGGCAGCTCATGCGTTCCTCTCTCCAGCCCATCCCCACAATATCACAACTCTGTGCAGTTCCAGGAGCCCCGGGATATCTCCTAGGACATATTCCTCTTTTATTCAAGAAGAGCTTCCATCTGGGAGCTGTTCCTTTCTCCCAGCCCTGCTTTTTCAACATCCTGAGGTCGCCTCCCTCTTATCCCACTGCTACCTGCCCCATCCCTGGAAGTGTCCAAGGCCAGGTTGGACAGGGCTTGGAGCAACCTGTGCTAGTGGAAGGTGTCCCTGCCCATCGGAGGGGGTGGAATAAGATGATCTTTAAGGTCCCTTTCAACCCAGCCCGGTCTGGCATTCTGTGATTTTATGATTCAGTATATCCTAGTTCATCCCATCCCGAGGGACCCATCAGGGCATCCTTGTCTAACAGACTTTGATAGCAGAGGCCAATTTTCTGTGTCAGGTCCTGACTCTTGGGCCACCACCACCGCCAGTGGTTTTTAGGAGGTCTGGCTCCCAGTCCACATCCAGCTACACACCGGACAATGTCCATGGCACTCCAGGGCCCCTTCGTAGCCTCGGTGCTGCTGTGACCTCTGGGAGGTCACACTGTGCAGGCTGGGAAGCTGGACCGCTGCTGAAAAGGGAATAAAATGGGAAAAGACCCTGCCATCAGCCAGGGCAGCACTGCAGGGAGCAGCCCAGGGGCTCAGACTCCACTGGCAGCATCTTCTGGGACTGTCTGGTGGGACTGCGTGGCTCCAGCCTGCAGGGGGGACACTAGGATCTTTCCACAGCTTCTCTTTCATCATCTTTAGAGCCATTTGAAAGGCTGCCATGCAATCTGCCCCCCACTCTGCAGCCAGCCCCCCTTCACCTGCCCGTCCCAAGGCTCAGCCCCTACTCCTTGCCAGTGGGGCAGCGCTGTTGAGATCCCGGTAAAATCAAAGCGTCCCGTTCCTCCACTGGCTTAGCTGGGAGAGTCAGGTTACAGGCAGCAAACCCCCTATCTCTGATCACTTTAATACCACTAACCCATGTCATGTCAGACAGAGTCAACATTTGCTCTGGAAAACACTCACGGCGCAGAGAGAGCAAAGCCAGCCCGGCCCGTGGCCTCTCCCTGGCAACACTTTGAAATCACCCAGGGGAAAAAGCGAGGTGAACAGCTGGGAGCTTTCCAGCATCTCCTCGGAGCCCTCCTGACAGATCTCGGTCCCTGGAGTGTCAGGTTACTGGACAGGGGGGAACTGCTTTTATTATAGGAGAGTCAGCAGGGAATTCTGGCATTTTCAATTACCCCGTGCAGCAGCGGCTGTGATCGGGGTCAGGATTAACTGCCTGACCCACGGCTGAAGACAGAGTGGCAGGGAAATGCACCATGATGCTGCATGGCACCAGTCAGTCCAGAGGCCACGGGATGGGGCAGAGAACGGGGCAATGTGGGGGAGAAGGTTCTGTCAGAGCAGAAAGTTCTGTCAGAGCATCTGGCAGGGGATGCCTGTGACTGTCCTGCCGCTGCGGAGAAGGGGGAGACTGGGAAAACCTTGGGGGAAGGGGGCAAGCTTCCCTCTCACTGCCTTCACCCAGGGACCCAGCCTGCCTGGCTGACCCAGGCAGCTCCAACGTGTGGGGAACAGGATTCCCTGTGGGTCCAGAGCAGGGCATCCCCCAGCACAGGGCTCCCACACCCTGCAGTGAGGCTGGAAGTGATGCTGTGCAGCAGCCAGGACGGTGCTGTGATCAGCCACGGAGCAAGGGCTGCCCTGACCTTCAATCCACAGGCTTGGAGACCTCTAGGCTGGGATCCAGGCTCCAGCCGTCTGGAAAGCTGTGTTTGAAGTGGCAGGAGCACACAGGGCCTCTGTGCAAGGCTTCAGGCAGGTGCAGCAGGCACAGGGGTGGGGGTGACCTCTGTTTCTGCAGCATGGGCAGAGGGGACAGCCAGGACAACCGAGCCCCACATTCCCAGAGACTTGGATGTCTCACTCCTAGGATACCTAATCCAGACCAGCCCTCCCTCCTTGCCCCATGGCACCCCAGTCCCACACAGTCCCAGCAGGTGACTGTCACTGTACAATAGTCCAACTGTCCCCACTCCAGTCCCACCACTGACCCCAGGGCCCCTGTTTTTTGTGCTCCTGCTCGGCTCAGAGTCCAAACACATCCAGGTATCGAACTGAAAATTGGTTTCTCTGGTTAAAACCTTCCTCGTTTTTTGCTTTTCTGGGTAAAACTCCTGCCATTTATGCATTGCAGGCTCACCAGGGGCCCTCCTGGAGAATGGATTTGAATTGAGGTGCCTTCCTCCAACATGAGCTCTGAACGCACCACAGTGAGGAACACCTGGATGAGGAAGGGAAGAAGGGAGGATTCTCCTGACCTGCCCTCCATGGGGACCCTGGTGACCCTGCTTTGCATGGGAGCTTGGGTTGGAGACCTCCAGAAGGCCCTCCACCAGCACTGGTGTGTGTGTGACTCTCCTGCTGAAAGGATACACTATTCCTTGGACTATTATAACATTTATTCCCCCAGTTCCTTTCCCAGTTCTGCCCCTGTGATGGCAAGTTCAGGAGCCACATGCTTTTGGAACCAATTCTCTCCAGCAGAAGCTGAGGAAAGCAAGGGATGGCAGCACTGGGGCTCTTTAATAAACAACATTTGCCGTTAAAGGAGTAAAAATTCTCAGGTCTGGGATATTCCTGGACTTGCTGGAGCTCTGGAAAATTGGTGTTTCACAGTGTGTGAGGTTTTTGTTCCCGAGGTTCTTGGCAAGGTGGCCCCATCAGGCTGGTACCCACGCTGTGTCAAGTGTCTGGAAAACTTCCCAGTGGGCCCAGCCTGCAGCTCCTTGAGTCTGTAACTACAAACGCTGGAAAATCTTAAAAACATGGCAAAGCAGCCCAAAGCTGGTCCTGGCTGCGGCCCCACTTGAATCGAGGCAGGCTTTGGTGTAGATTACAGCCTTTAAAGCAGCTGCTAATGCCACAAGCCCAGCGACTTGGCCCGGGCAGCCGAGGGTTTGGCTGTGTTTGAGCTCTTTGTTCAGTAGGGTTTGCAGTCCCCATTTGCATGTGCCACCCAGCCTGCAGGGCTTTGTTCCCACACAGAGGAGCTGCTCCAGAGGATCCTGGCACCCCCCACACCGCTGCCGGAGCAGCTTTGGGGTCACACGGTGCCAAGGGTGTCCCCACCTCCTGGCCCCCTCTGCATGTGGAAAACTCATCTGCTCCGGACCACGGGATGTCCCCAGCAAAAGGCTGCTGGAACAGGAACACGGGGGGAGCCAGACCCCCACACCTCCAACCTGCCCCCCCAATTTTCCATAAAATGATACTTTCCCAAACAGTGCCAATTAATTGTGATGATAACTGTCCTTAGGAACAACCTGACTTCAAAATTTCTAACACAGAAAGCTTAGAGCTATAGTCCTTGAAAGAGAGATGTCTGCTGCAGAGCATCCATAGAATGATGATGATTTGGGTTGGAAGGGACCTTTCCCCCCCCTGCCATGGGCAGGGACACCTTCCACTATCCCACATGGCTCCATGCCCCATCCAGCCTGGTCTTGGACACTTCCAGGGATCCAGGGACAGCCACAGCTTCTCTGGGCACCCTGTGCCAGGGCCTCCCCACCCTCCCAGGGAACAATTCCTTCCCAATATCCCATCCATCCCTGCCCTCTGGCAGTGGGAAGCCATTCCCTGTGTCCTGTCCCTCCATCCCTCGTCCCCAGTCCCTCTCCAGCTCTCCTGGAGCCCCTTTAGGCCCCAGAGAGGGCTCTGAGGTCTCCCTGGATCCTTCTCTTCTCCAGGTGAACACCCCCAGCTCTCCCAGACCGGCTCTGCAGGGGCTCCAGCCCTGGGAGCATTACTAAGTCTTGCTAATTTGTGACTGAACTTTTCCCCCTGGTCTCTTGCATGGCAAACTCCACCAGTTCCCTGTGTGTAGGGGAAGAGTTTGGAAATACCATTTTTTTCCCTTGGGTAGAGCATTCCCTGCCCAGCCCCAGCGATGCAGCTGCCTCCTGCACCCCTGCCAGGGCAGGGATGGCCACAGACCAGGCTGAGGAGGCCCAGGCACAGCGAGCATCCTCCTGCCTGCACAGGGTCACACAGACACTCATCCCTTCCCACAGGGACCCCACTAACCCCCAGGGACCGGAGAAAGACAAGGGACACCCGGCCAGGAGGCTGCAGACACCCCTTTGCTACAACCTCCAGCCTCCCCACCTGCCCCAGGGCACTGCCCCAGGGCTGTGTTTGCCAAGGGCAGCAGGAGAGATAAACCAACCATCTGGAACACGGGAGGAAAAGGTGAGCCCTGGAGCCTCCCCAACAGCTCCCAGCACAGCACAGAGCAGGGATGGTGGCACACTGGGGGAGCCCCTGCTTCAGCAGAAGGGGCTTTCCACCCCAACCATCATGGACAGACTGTTGTTTTCTGACCAAAGTCAGCTCCAGATGCACTGGAACAGGTTTCCAAAGCCCCAGGCAGGTGTGGGAAAAATGATCCTCAAACTCATGGTGTAATTTATGCAACGGGGAAGCCTGGGAGTCAGCAGGAGGAGGAGCCCACGGAGATGGTGGTGGGCAGGGAAGGGCATCTGCTCGGGAAGCTCCAGCAGTGCAGCCCATCCCCTGCTCTGCCAACAGCCCCCAACTGCCCACCACAGGAGTGGGAAGAGGCTCCTGAAGAGCCAGCAGCTGGCAAAGCTCCTTCCATCTGCTGCAGATGGTCTCCAGTGGCAGAGGAGAAGGGATTTGGGCATGGCAGGATCCCTCCTGGGCACTCGCTGCCAGCTGCTGCAGGCTGGGGGGATGCAGTGAAGCCAACAGGTTGGGACAAGAGAGGGGAGGAGGGCAGCAAATGCCAAGCCACATCACATTTCAGTGACAGTCAGGGTGAAGATGGAGCTGTGGGTGAATGGAAGAGAAGACAGATGATGGAACCAGGATGGTGACGTGGGTCCATGGAAAGCAAGGTCTGGATGTTAACTGGGGTAAGAGAAGCAGCCTTGGGAATGTCAAGGTTTCAGGCGGTTTGGAGACTGAGACCAGCCCAAATTTTCACAGAAACACATCCAGTGAAGTTCCCAAAAGATGAAAGCTGGGATTTCAGTGACCTCAGGACAGCAGCCCAGGTTGCTCTGTCACACAAGCAAACAGTCTTTGTGCTGGCTCCTCCGTGTGTGAGATGGCTCCAAAGCTCAGGAAGTTTCTGCTTTTCCCCCTTTTGTGTCAGTTTTCTGCACAAGAAGTACCCTACCAGGTCTTGAACCATCAAGAAGTATGCGACTGCTTCTTATGGACCTCAGTCACCTCAGTTCAGCTGACGCTTCCCCACTCGGGTCATTGTGGTCTCCCATTTATGCAGTTCCTGGACAGACCCCACAGAACCACTTTCAGCCTGCAGTTTCCAAATCAAATGTCTCACTGGTGTCCTGACAGACAGAGTCTCCTGGATTTCCTTAGAAAATCACTGATTTCATTTGGAAAAAAAGCAGTGAGCTACACAGGCTCATGTACAAGGACCCAATGGGCTGCCTGTCTCTTGATGGCTCCAGACTAGTTGTCTTCCTGAAAGGTGTTTTAGCTAAAGACAGGACTGAACTGGAGGAAAATTCCCATCCCTAGAAGTGTCCCAGGCCAGGCTGGACAAAGCTTGGAGCAACCTGCTCCAGTGGAAGGTGTCCCTGCCCATGGCAGGGGGTAGAACAAGATGAGCTTTAAGCTCCCTTCCAGCCCAAACCATTCTGGGATTCCAACTGGTATTCAGGCTGACCTAAAACATCTCTGTGCTAGAACCTTTGAAACTTAGTCAAACAAGGATCAGTGGCCATAAATCATAGTTTGGGAGGGTCAGGTTGGACATCGGAAGAAGTTCCCTCCCCAGGAGGGTGGTGCAGATCTGGGACAAGTCAGTGGGACCATGGGGAGAGCTCTGCCTTTGGAGATAACCAACAACTGTCTACCCAAAGCCATGACTTCCCTTATGCAGTGCTGGCAGCAGCCCTGCCGTAGGTGGAAGTTGGATGAAGAATCTGAGATGTTCAAATGTTACAACCCCCTGCCTTTTATTCTGGAAGAAATGAGAAAGTAAGAGTGTCAAAATCTTGTTGAAGTTCAAGGCCAGCTCAGATGGGGCTTGGAGCAACCTGTGCTAGTGGAAGGTGTCCCTGCCCATGGCAGGGAGTGGGACTGGATAATCTTTAAAGTCCCTTCCAACCCAATCATTCTGGGATTCTATTATAAACAAACACTCAGAGCTTTGAAGCTCTGGAAAGCTCATTCCAACCCTTTGAGGTAATTTCTGCACTTTCCCAGGTTCTGGTTTCACTCTTGGCTGCAGCAGGGCTCAGCTGAGCAGCACGAGAGAGAACAGGAGGAGCCACAGCTCCTGCTCGTGTCCGGAGCAGCATGGGCTCTGCTGTGCCTCCCTCACAAGAAGGGAGCCAGACACATCCTCTGATGCACAGTGAAAGTGAGAAGATAAAAGCAAGACTCCCCGTGCCCCAGGCAGTACAACTCTCCTGTCCCCGTCTAGCCGGCAGCATCACTAATGTGACAAGCAAACAGCAGGCTGGGATGGCTGGTGAGAAGGTCTGGTCCTACCCACCTCATCCCTTCACCTCACCTGCCCCCCTACCTCTCTGTGCCCCTGCTGCCTTTGCCAGCAGAGCTCCGGGACTGTGGATGCAAGGGAATCAGTTTTGATTGAAGGTGAGGGAAAAAAATCCTCCTTTCTGGTGCTCTGCACATCTCGGGATCTGTCTCACCTGTGCTTCATCGCTCATGGCTGAATTCCTCAAGGTTTGCAACAGGACCAGGCTGGGCTCAGTCCAGTGCTAGGAGACCCCCAGCAGAGCAGGGCCATGGCCCATGTCCTTGCTTTGGACCGTGGTCACCTGTCCCTGAGCTCACGGGCTCCTCCGAGTCCTGTTGGGACAGCCCTGCCCAAGAGACCCTGCGTGGCTGGGACACAACCTGGGCTGTGACAGCCACCGAAATTCAAACCCTACTGATGCCTGGCATGAGCCTGGGGCAGGTGTGCGAGCTGCACATCTTCCTGCCCAAGGGACCCAGAGAATCACGGAAGATTGGAAAAGACCTCCAAGACCATCGAGTCCAACCTGTGACTGAATGCCACCTCGCCCACTAACCCCTATCACCGTGCTGTGACATACTGCTGTGAAATGCCACCCAGAATAACAATGCAAATAATCATACCAAGTTTTCTGGATCTACAGAGAGGGAGAAATCACCCTGATGGGTTTATTGGGACCTTGGACCCGTTTCCTCCACCACACACTCCTGGTATTCCCTCTGCAAGGGCCATTTATGGCTCTCTGTGGCTCTGTTTGCAGCCAAGAGCCTCTGACATCAGCACTAATCCTCCCTCCTTATCCCCTGTGACTAGAGTTGCTCACAAAAGGGAAACATTCCCAACAGCCTGGATGCTCTCTTTCCCCCACCACTGGGAGGTCCTGAATTTCTCTCTGAATACTCCAGAGCTCAAGGCTTCTTCCTCCCTCCTCAGGTCACACAAGCCAGTTACCAAGAGGTGCCCTTCCCACTGCTATTAACTCATCCCTGCCCATGGAGCCCTTTCCTTCAGCTTTCCCAGGGCACTCAGCCTGGCCACGGTGTGGATGGAGCCTGCAAATCCTCACAGCACCAAGACTCTCCCCACTCCCCATCCCTCCCCAAAGAAAGGCCACAAATTAGTAGTGAGGGGCTGCCAGCAAGAGCTGGTGCCTGGCATGGCTCTCAGTTAGTCAAGTGTTGTTATCCGGAGCCTTGGGCCAGGCTCAGCCCCTTGACCCCTTGGGATGCTGGCACGGCTCTCAGCCACCCTCTTGGCACAGATCTTTTGTTGAGGACTGGCTGGGAAAAGGCTTTTGGTGGCACCCAGGCTCTGTCACGGTCCCTTCAGACAGGACTGTGGCACACGGAAAGTCCTGGATTTCACTCCTGGAGGGATGCTGAGCTTTGGGGGATGAGGAGCTGCTCAGCTGCAAGCCTGAGAGGCAGGAGTGCAGGTGAGCTGGAGATGCAGTGTGGAGCTGCAGGTCAAGGAGAGCCTGCTGAGAAGAGCAGAGAGAAAACACAGCCTGGGCTCAGAGGTGACAGAAGGTACTGCCCAGGAAGGCAGCTGGATCGTGTTTATGGGGATCCAGTTTGCTGGAAGGGGTCACAGCCATGGGATGATGATGGTCACCAAACCATCACCCACCCTGTGCTCCCACCTGGCCACAGTCAGGACCTTCCTTCTGGCTGCTCTAGAAGGGTTCTTTTCTTATTCTCACACGAGATTTTTCCTGGGATCCCAAAATGGTTTGGATTAGAAAGCACCTTCAAGCTCATCACCCCCTGCCATGGGCAGGGACACCTTCCACTGTCCCAGGCTGCTCCAAGCCCCATCCAACCTGCCCTTGGGCACTTCCAGAGATCCAGGGGCAGCCACAGCTTCTCTGGGCACCCTGTGCCAGGGCCTGCCCACCCTCACAGGGAACAATTCCATCCCAATATCCCATCTATCCCTGCCCTCTGGCAGTGGGAAGCCATTCCCTTTTGTGCTGGCACTCCAGGCCCTTGTACATGTGGGTGCTGAAGAACTGGTGACACATGAAGGTTGTGGATGCTGCTGGTGACGGGGCATCTCTCCTCAGTCCTGCAGCACAGGGGGTCCCCAGCAGTCCCCGTGTGCCCCTGGGGGAACCAGGGGGACTCTCCTTGCTTCCTGCGGGGCTGCAGGACCCCGAGGGGTGGTGGGCACTCTGCTTCGTCCAGCTGTGGCAGGAGCACAACCCCATCACACATGGAACGATGGAGCCCCAGCTGGCTGCTCCACCCAGAGCCTCGGCAGAGGGAGGCTCATCCTCCCTCTAATCCCTCTCCTCTCCCCCAACACCCTCCATTCTCCTGTCCCAGCTCTGCCTTTGTGTCTGCAGCTTCTGTTACCAACTGCTAATGATCTACATCAAGGCTGCCAGGCGGTGCCGAGTGTAAGCAGAAGAATTCAGAGCCTCTAATTACAGAGGAATTAGCAACCAGACAGTTAGTGTTTAGTGCTAATGAATAGATACATTAAGAGAGACATCACACAGGCTGGGAAGTGTGAGCCCTGATAATAAAGGAGTGTCAAACCAGGAAAACACAAGGAGGAGGATCCAGGGGACTGAAAAGGATTCGCCTTCGCCTCAGCTCGCTGCTTTTGCTCAGGTGGGAGCAGCAACGGGTGATACATGAAGGCTCAAGCACAGCAGAGAAATGCAAGTACGAAATATGAGCATCACATTATTAATCCAGAGTGCAGGACCACGGTGGGAGGGTGCAGAGCCCCTTCCCAGCTCAGGCAGTATTACAGCCACCCCATCTCCATCAGGTAAAGGAAGCTGGTCACCCAGACCCGCTCCCCTCTCCTCCCCGGGGACAGACCTGGCCCCGCTTGGAGCCAAACCACGGCTCAGCCTGTGTCAGACCTGCCCTCAGGGCTTCAAAAACACCCTGACCCCGCTCCTGAGCTCCAGACCAGAGGGCACCGTAATGGTTCACCCAGATGTTTTTGCAGGTTCCCTCTGGAAGTGATGCCCATGTGATGCCCACCTGCCCCACTGCTGTTTTACCCCACCCACCACCCCCTGCAGCCAGGACACACCACGGCCTCCAGGCAATTCACCCACGGCTGCCAAATTCAGCCCTGGGGGTCAGGGGGTGTGCAGGGCAGCTTCAGAGGGACCAGAGTCTCTCCTGCTCCCAAGCAGGGCTGTGCCTCACTGGCATCCTTCCACCTCAGTCCCATTAAGCCAAGCCCCAACCCTGGCCATGCCCAGCTCCAGATGGCTTCCAGGTGGGCTGGGAAGGCAGCCCCTGGCCAGCAGCTCGGCAGGGCTCCCTGCCACCAGCACAGCTGCCAGGGGGCTGCTGGTGACCCTCCTGGGAGCAGCACTGCCAGCCACTCTGACCACCCCTTCCCCCAGCAAAGCCACCCTGCATAGAGCTGGAGACCCCGAGTGAAACGCTCCCAGCTCTGTGCTTCTGCTGCTTCTCCAAGTGACTCTGCAGTGGCACAGGAACTGGAGCAGATTCCCAGACCGTTATCCCAAATATTCACCTCCCAGTCCCTCTTCTGTGCAGCTCTCCTTTGCTTTCGCAGTCTGTCCTGCCTCTCTCTACAGCCCAAGCAGGGGTTGCAGCTCCTGTTGAAATGCTGGAGCCACCTCACCTTCCCTCCCCAGGAACCAGGAGTGTGTCTGCAACACTCTGACAGTGCCTGCAACGATGCTCTGAGGCAACAACCTCAGGCCCAGCCACACACCCAGCCCTGGAGAGTGATGCTGTGACACCGGGGGACAGTGCCACGAGCTGTTCTGCTGCTGTGACAGGGAGGCAGCTCTGCCTTGGGGAATGCTCCAGCTTTTCGCTGAAATAAGGGATATTTTCACACCCAGGGCTTGGGATTCACCCAGGAATTGCCAGGCACTTTCGGCACCACCGACATTACGGAATAAGCAACATCTCACGCCACCTCTTGTCCCCTTCCAGCCCACAGGGGCTCAGACAGCACTGCCCAGAGATGCTGCCCAGCCCACCCCATCCCTGCTGAGAGCACAGCTCCGGGCCTTACCGGCCTGGTTGGTGGTGATGTTGACGGAGGCGAACTGCGGGGAGAAGGGGCTCTGGTCGGTGACGCCGTTGACGGCCTGGATCTCGAAGGTGTACTGGGTGTGTGCCAGCAGGTCGCTGATGTAGATGCGGGGCTCGGTGAGGCCCAGCTGGCGCGGGGCGAACTGCACGTTGTCCCCGCAGCGCGTGCAGGCCCCGCGGCCCGCCCCGCAGCTCTTGCAGATGATGTTGTACACCAGGTCCTCCCGGCCCCCCGAGTCCCGCGGAGGGCTCCACTCCAGCATCAGGGACGTCTCGTTCACGCTGGAGATCACGGCCTGGGGGGCGGATGGGATGGCTGGAAAGGGAACAGACAGGAAGATGTGAGACAGCTGCACCCCCTCCTCCTCCCCATCCCTGGGCAGGACTCTGTGTGAGCTGAGCCGGGCGCTTCTCTAGGTGTCAGGGATGTGTGCAGCAAGCTGGACGTCCAAAGGCAAGGGTGGGAATAAAGCCAGTCCTCTTATCCCAGGCTAATTTGATTGTGCGACTGATGCCTTAGGTTTTAACTTTCATATTTTTCAAATCTTGCACTGCCCGGTGTGTAACTCTGAAGTTTCTTGTAGCCTGTTAATTTCTGCTCTCTCGTGCTAGGTAGACATAACAAAGCTTTTCCTGCTCTCCAAGGACACCCAGACCGTCCTAGGCCCAAAAGATATAAACCAAAAGCCTCTGAGAGGGGGGCAAGCTGAGGGGAAACTAGAACTACATCATTAAACCGAAGCTTTAATTGGAGAATTAACCCTGATATGCAAATGAACCAAACCTATAAAAGTGTGAAGAACTCGTGACCTGTTGTCCATGTTGGGGTGCATTTTGAGAACAGCCTCTGGCTCCCCAGGGGCACCTTTGAAGGCCTTTCAAATAAATACTGACCTTTATTCCCCTACTCCTGTCGAGTCTCTGTTTTTAGGTGGCCTCTCAAGGCATCACGACAGCCCTGGCAAATTTACCAGTCAGTTTGTGTAGTGTTCCCCAGCACCCCACCGGGACAGACACCTTTGTCAAGCATCCCTCAGTGCTTTGACTGATGATCACCTCCTCTCCCCACCCCGTGGTCCCCTCCCAGTTGCCCAGACCCACATACTGGTGCATGGCATGTCCACGGGATCGGCATCGGCCCGGTAATATCCATTTCGGCACACGCAGTTTGTGGCCCCTTCCGAGGTTGTCCGGCTGTTGATGGGGCAGTGGACACACCCTTCATCCCCCTGGCTGGCCTTGAATGTCCCCGAGGGGCAGCCTGGAAGAGAAGGAGAGCAGTGTGAGCAGCGAGAAGGGGGCTGGGGGGATGCCTGGAGCCCAGCACTGCTGCCAGAACAACCCTTGGGGCTTTGCAGAGCACAGAGGAAATCCTGACAACTGGAAGTGAACACGGTGGAGAAGGAGCAGCTGGTTGGAAGGCCCTGAGGAGGCACTGCAGCGATGGGTCCCCATGCAGACACCTCTGTCCCCACTCCCCAGCCATGAGTGCAGAACAGGGATTGCAGGGATGCAGAGGGGATTTTTAGCCACTGCCACATAGGAAGATGTCCGTGGCTGTACCAGGTCAGAGCGCGGACACCAGAATCCTCCCCCCAACAGCAACTGTCAGGGAGGTTTAGGTTGGACATGAGGGAAAGGTTCTTCCCCCAGAGGGTGCTGGGCACTGCCCAGGCTCCCCAGGGAATGGGCATGGCCCCGAGGCTGCCAGAGCTCCAGGAGTGTTTGGACACCACTCTCAGGCACAAGGTGGGATTGTTGGGGTGTCAGTGCAGGGTCACAGGTTGGATTTGATCCCTGTGGGTTCCTTCCAGCTCAGGATATTCCATGATTCCATGACCACCCAAGGAGCAGGGCATGAACCAGGTACACGTGTTGCCCTCAACACTTCCCCACTCCTTTCTAAGACGCAGCTCCTTGCACTCAACACCCCATGTGGGTGTTCCTCCCACTAAGTTACCCACTCACTTTTGTATTCCCTGCAAATGTCCTGCACCCCCAAAAGAGCCCCCAAAGAGCCCTGTGCTGTGACCACTCGCCCCAGGAAGAAACTGCTGCTCTCTGCTTCGAAGCCAAGCTGCCATTCCTGATGCCATCCCACACTTCCATTGCCAGTGGACACTCAATCACCATCCACCTTGTTCACGACCTCTAGAGTTGTCCAAACCTCTGTCATGCTCCACACTGCGTAACAACATTCACTATTTTATTCTCTTCTTTTCTCAGCAGTGCCCACATTATTTTTTAACCACGACTGTAGCGACTGTGAAAGCCCCAAGATCTGAGTCGTGAAGGACACTGGGCCAACTCCCAGCTCATCTCTGTGCAGATGTGTGTGAACTAGTCTACTGGAAGATGCCCCTGCCCATGGCAGATGGTCTTTAAGGCACCTCCAAGCCCAAAACATTCTGCGATTCCACCATTCCATGAACCTGGGGTTGTTTTCACCCATGTGTATCACCTCAAGTCTTTTCAATTCCAACTGCCTTCTCATTCCCTGGTCACACTGTCTCATAGGGTCCTTCTGCAACTCCCCACAGAGTTTTGTCTTCATGACTTTGTAGATGTGGCACTTGGGGACATGGCTTACTGGTGGACATGGCCTACCGGTGGACACGGCAGTGCTGGGTTGACGATCCTGGAGGGTATTTCCAACCTTAATGATCTTATGACTCAATATTACAAATGAATTGTTGTTTCTGCTGAGCAGTAGCAGCAGGCTGGGCTCTCCCTCCAGGGCTCTGAGCCCCTCACAGGTGAAGAAGATGCTCCATAAGCAGCAGCCACTCAACCCCGTGTGTGTCCAGCCCCACAGGGTGGTGAGGGGGCTGTGGGTGTGTGTGGTGCCTACAGTGGGCGGTGGTGAAGGCTGGACCGTGCCGTGATCCAGCACTCCCAGATCCAGCACTCATGGATGAAAACAGCCCTGCAAAGCTCTCAGCACCAGAAAGTCCCCTCCAAGCCCAGGGATCACCAGTGCCCAAGGAAAAGCTCGGCTCGGAGCGTTCCTCTTGTGAGGAGGAACTCTTGAGCATTCCTGCTGTGACTTTCTGCTGCTGTTACTTCTTACACAGCCTGAAGAGCCTAGGGGGAGGCAGGTGGTTCCTGTGCTGAAACAAGTTTAACAAACTTCTCCTTCAGTTGCCTGCCAAGGCTCCCAGGAATGAGGCAGATCAGAAAACAGCCTGGGAAAAGTATTCATTGCTGGGGTTGCTGTGAGCAAGAGCCATTGCTAAGGAGTAGGTATTTTTTATTTGGGAAAAAAGGAAAAAAAGAAGGGTTCTTTTTTCAGTTTTCATCTCCCTTCCTCTGGAATTATCCTGAGTTTCCAATGAGAAAAGCTCTACAGAAAAATTCCACCAGCCTTCCCATTTGCACAGTCTCTCCTTCCTGTTATGGTCAAAGGAGCTATTGAAAAATGGGATTCTCCTCATGTTCCTGGACTTTTCCATCGATCCCTCACCCGTTCGATTCCATTCCTGACCCAGTTCCCTCGGGACCAGCCCATCTCAGAGGGTGTCAAGCTGTTGGGAGAGGTGATGGCTGGGCAGTTCTGCATCCCCCAGAAGCGATGGGGACATGATAACAGGCTTCCTGCACTAATACCAATATTTGAGACACACAAAAGACCAACATATAAAATTGCTCTCGTCTGACAGCCCGGGCGAAATGCAGGGTCATGGCAGCAAGGATGGTTTCAGAGAGGGGCCTCTTTCACCTTCCTGAGGTTTATTTTAAAAATAGCTACTTTCCTGTAATGCTTCTTCTGCATCAAGACAGAGAGACATCCAAAAAGTGCCCAGGCTGTGGAGTGTAGTGACTGCTCCAAGGGATAAAAACATTCCCCACGTTGGCCCTGGCACAGGTCAATGGCTGGAGAGGGATAAAAACTGGGGCTCCGTGGTTGTTCCTCAAAAATACCAAGCTGGGACACTGAAACTCTTTGCATGAGCCACCAAAATGCAGCCAGGAGTTTTGGCCAGCCCCCTCCTCCCCAGTAGGTCCCGCATGGGATAAAATAATCCTGGAAAAATCAGAACTTATCCAAAGTTAAATGTTCTGAAATCATGTGGAAAGACAGGAAAATCACTGAAATTCGATGCAAAGTCCTTTTTTTTATTGATTTATTTTTCTCAAGTAATGACAACCTCCAGAAGTAAAATAAATGAACATTGTGTTCAAAACTGTTCTGCTCCCTCCAGGTCTTCCCCTGGGTGAGAAAACAGTTTTTCTTTGGGAATCCACCCAATTTCTTGTTTCCAGAGTAAACAGCAAATCAAAAGTGAAATCTTCACACAGGGGCTAAACCCCCTCCTGCCTGAACAACGGGAATGTTCTCACCATGTGCTGGAAGCATCACAGAATCACGGAATATCCTGAGCTGGAAGGGACCCACAGGGACCATCCAGTCCAGCCCCTGGCCCTGCACAGACACCCCAACAACCCCACCCTGTGCATCCCTGGCAGCGCTGTCCAAACGCTCCTGGAGCTCTGGCAGCCTCGGGGCTGTGCCCATTCCCTGGGGAGCCTGGGCAGTGCCCAGCACCCTCTGGGGAAAGAACCTTTCCCTCATGTCCAGCCTGTCACAGACATGAGGACACACCAGTTTTCTGCCCTGGGAGGTGGCAGCAGCTTTGGGACATTGCTGCTTTTCCTTAGGCCTGCAGCGAGGACATGCCTAGAAATTCCTGCTTGGAAAGAGGGAACTGAAGCAGCGAAAGCACAGAAATTTGTACTTTATCCGAGCATCCCTCATCCCTGGAGGGCGATTACAGTGCCAGTGGCTCTGGCCCCATCACTGCAGCAGTTTCCCACACCCCCAGCACTAACAGGGGCTCACAGGGAACAGATGGACCTTTAATTGCCTCGCTGCTGCACAGATCCATCCAAGGATGGCTGCCTCACTGGGGTACGGCTCCGAAGGCAGCCTGCAGTCCTGACTGTGGCTCTCTCCAGCAAGGCTGGGAATGCTGAGCAGCACCGGGGGTCCTTGCTTCCCAGTCACTCATTCCCAGGGCATGGAAAGGTGGTCGTGCCTGGGAAGGCACGTGCTTTGGGAATCACAGAACAAACTGAGCTGGGGCGGACCCACAAGGATCATCGAGTCCAGTTCCTGAAGGGAAGGGAATGCTGCGAGGATCCTGCCCTCCCTGCAGAGGACCACACCAGGATGTGGGAGGCAAGGCCACCTCTGCTGCTGGCACCAAGCTTCCAGCCCTCCTGCCCCAGGCAGCTCAGCAGGGAAAGGCATCCCATGGCTCAGGAGAAGCCTTTGGCCAAACGCGCAGGAGGGGCCGCAGAGGGGTTCCCTGTTCCCTCGTGTCTCACTGCCTCTCTCCAACCGTTTAATTAATCCAGTGCGAGCTGGGCAGGCTCCAAACAGGCTCCTCTGCATCCCAAACTGCCCTGGCATTCAGAGCCCAGGCCCCTCCTGGAAACAGCTCTGAGCAAACAGCTCCCTCCTGCAATAAAAGTTCCTAAAATGGCACCTTCAGCCTGTGCTGAGGGCTCTGAGGAAGGAAGGATTCTCCTCGCCCCCTCTGCCTGGCCCTGTTTCTCCTGGCAGCAAGGATCCCTGCACTCCAGCGAGGCATTTTTAAAGGCTGATGGAAACCAGGCAGCCCCGGCTCTGTCAGGATCTGCTAGGAGCCTTAAATCCCCAGTCTTATCTCCCCCCCGGCTCCTTTCTCCCTGCGGGGCCGGGGCTGGGGGCTGGCTCTGCAGCTTCCCTGCTGCTGCAGGACCCAGGGCCCATCCCCCTGGCCACATCCTGCCTCTTGCCCTCCTCTCTGGATTTGGGGTCCCTCTTCATGCTTTTGGGATCCCCCCTCCATGCTTTTGGGGTCCCTGCCCCACAGGCACCCTCATCACCCCACAAACCCTACGGGGATGCCTTGGCCCCACCCCACAGCGCTGCTCCCGCTCTGACCCCACATGGGATGAGTCCCACAGATATGCTCTTATGGAGAATAAGGAAAACAGTGTCCTGGGCCAAGCCAGGAGGAGCATGGCCGGGACATCAGGGGAGGTGTTTTCCTTTCCCTTGCCAGGCACTGGGGATGCTGCCATGGCTGGGCTAGGGTTGCCCAGCTCAAGGGTGATATGGAGAAGCAGGAGAGTCCAGTGGAGGGTCACAAAGATGGTCATCCCTGGGGCACAGGGGAGGTGGGAAGAGCTGGATGGGGTAACTGGGGATACTGGGTAAGGGGGGATCTAACTGCACCTGTTGAAGATAGGCCCAAACACTTCTCAGGGTGCCAGACCCTGCAACACAGGGCAAGGACCACAAGTTCAGACAGGACATTAGGAAAAGCCACTTCTCCAAAAGATGGTGCTGACCTGGGAGAGGGGTGGTGGAGTTCCACCCTGGGAGGAGATTGAGCAGAATTCCACAGCTGCCTTGAGCTCATGCTGGTGGCAGCCCCAGTGCAAATGGGGGTTGGACATGAGACCCCAGACCCTCCCTCACCAGCACTTCTGGCTCTCTACTGTTTGTGGGGTGTGGGGTATTTCATGGGATCATGGAATGACAGGATGGTTTGGACTCAAAGGGACCTTGAAGCTCCTCTCAGGTTCAACTCCCTTCCACTGTCCCAGGCTGCTCCAAGCCCTGCCCAACCTGGCTTTGACACCTCCAGGGATCCAGGGGCAGCCACAGCTTCTCTGGGCACCCTGTGCCAGGGCCTGCCCACCCTCACAGGGGAGAATTCCTTCTCAATATCCCACCTAAATTTACTCTCTTCCAGTTTAAAGCCATTTGTGATGTTCTGTGCAGAACTATTATGTCCAACGAGCTCTGAATTTCCCCCTTTTTCCTTTCATCAACCATACCCTGCTTGGAAGATGAGGTGGGTGTTGCAACGACATTGTCACTTTTCCCATATTCTGCCCCATTCTGTCCCTTGTACCCTGACCCTTGTTTTCAGTTCTGCATCCAAACAGGTCTCACTTTGTCTCACTTGTAAATTTGTCCCTCCTCTGCTTGTTCCTGTCCCCTGTCCCTCACCCGATGGTGTTTGTCCTCACGGTGAAAGGGTGGCCTTTGGACAACCCAAAGGAGCAACGCTGCCTTTGGATCCACTCCCAGTTCTTCCCTGGAGTCCCCAGCCTGGAGAGTGCTGCAGGGACGAGGACTTGGTCTGGCCTTGAGGAGGCAGGAGGTGACACCCGAGCCCGTTGGATCCTGGAGCTGGCTGCTAGCTTGGAAAGAGCGAGGCGTGGGACCTGTAGGTGCCAGCTCTCTGCACTCTCCCCTCCCGGGGCCGCACGGGTCCTCCGGTTTCCTTAGGGACAAATTTAATTAGCAGCCTAGGCCGTTACCTCATCCTCAGATAAGCAATTAATGCCATTGCCAGGTGCTGTCACTGCCAACAGCTCCGACAGCATTTGGAGAGCAGGGGAGGGAAACACAGGAGGGAAAACAGGGTTAAATGAGATTAACTGGAGGGGAACCCCCGTGATGTGGATTACAGAATTGTCAATACAGGGAGAGGTCCCAACGCAAATGTTCCTGTTTAACCCCATCATTCTCCATGGGACGGGAATGGAAGCAAGACAGCACAGGCTGCAAAAGCATTCTGCCTCACAGACACGTCCCCACTGACAGGGCCAACACCCTGCACCTCACCAGCAGCTCCAGGACATCACCTGGGTCCCATCACCTGCCCATGGGCACTGCTGCTCCGGCCTCACAGCTGGAGGTGCCAGCACTCCGAACCCCACATTCCCCACAATGGTGCTCCCCACCAGCCCCCTCACCTGCCCCAGCTCCACCCCAGGCTCCCGCAGACACAACTCCCTCCAAAGTGCCCTACATGTCCACAGCTCATGGTGGTTTAAGAGCTCACATCTCGTTCTCAGCATCATCTCCTGTGTCCCTTGGTCCCCGGGAAGAGGGGCAGTGCTGGGACAGCGTGGGGCTGTGACAGGACCTTAGTGCTGGGGTGTCACAGAGGTTTGGAGAGGACAAGGCAGGGCAGAGTGATGCCCTGCTCTGGGAGCTTCCCAAAACACACCATGCTGGAAGGTCCTGCAAGGGACAAATATACCCCAACCTCTGGCCAGGCTGTCCTCAGCCCAAAGCTCTGCAGACCAAGGGCCGAGGATCAAGGACACCATGGGACAAACCAATGGTGCTCCTCACACACCAAATCCAGGCAGGTACAGTTCCCTGCTCTCCTGAGAGCATCCCCAGCCTGGAGCAGGACCAGCCTCATCCCAGCCCTGGCAGCTCCCTCCCAGTGCTGTGCTCCCAGCAGCAGAGCTGAGCTCTCACCTGGGAGAGGCTTCCCCGCAAATTCCCCCCCGCAGGTTCCCAATGGGGGGTTCACAAGGTCACCTCCCTTCCAGCACTGCTCCCAAGTTCAGGCATCTGGTGAGCCCAGCACACCTGTGGGCAACACACCTGCGAGTCCCCCCGTCCTGCGGGGGGAGGGCACATCCATCAGTGCTGATGGGATTCAGCTGTCAGAGAGAAACGCCTGGAATTTCTTACCTGCCCAGTCAGCCTGGTTCAGCCTCCCCAGCCTGTCATGGGTTCTTAAAGAGAAATGGCAAGTTTTCTGTCCCTGCCTGAGCGTGGGGGACTGGGATGTCACCAACATCCCCTGAGAGGATGGAGAGGACCATAATCCAGCATTTATCCTATCAGGGCTGTCCATACACAAGGGAAGAGGACCTCCCTGTCCCTATTTGGGGTCAGTCTCCTCTCCCAGGTAACAAGCAAAAGAACAAGAGGAAACGGCTCCAAATTGTGCCAGGGGAGGTTTAGATTGAATATTAAGGGAAATTTTGTCATGGAAAGGATGGTCACATATTGGCACAGGCTGCCCAGTGAAGTGGTGGAGGCACCATCCTTGGAAGCGCTCAAAAAACATGTGGATGTGGCACCTGGGGACATGGGATAGTGGTGGCCCTGGCAGTGCTGGGTTAACAGTTGGACTCAAGCTTAGAGAGCTTTTCCAGCTTTAATGATTCCATGATTCTCTGGTTCTGTCCCAAGGAGATGTGGATCTGTGTGTCCATCATGCTGCTGTGCCCAGGGCTGGCTGCAGCCCAAAGGCTCAGCTCACTGCACACTTCCAGAGGCCTCCGTGGGAAGCTGAAACCAGAGGGTGAGTTCAGTGCTCAGGAGTACAGTGCTGGTGGCAGCAGATGCCTTCAAACTCCTGGCTCCTGAAGAGCAGCCCAGGATGCAGCTGCTCCAAGCCAAGCTCAGCAGCTCAGTGCTCTCCTGAAGCAGGACATTCCCCACCCCAGGAATGCCAGGTGCTGCTGGCCCAGGAGCAATCCCAGTGCCAGGCACGGGGGGAGCAGGACGCTGCCAGTGCCTGCACAGTGTCAACCTCCAAACCTTGTCTTGGCAGCTTGGCATACACAGGAGGAACCAGAGCTCCAGGGGCTGGAAAACAGCATTGCCTGGGAGCCCTGGGGTGACTCGCATGGAGCGGGGGAAGACTGGGGCACTGCTTTCACCTCTGGGATCCCAGCACCAGGGAAGGATGTGGAGCTGCTGAAACGAGTCCAGAGAAAGCCACAGAGAAGCTCTGAGGGCTGGAGCCCCTCTGCTCTGAGCCAGGCTGGGAGAGCTGGGGGGGTTCACCTGGAGAAGAGAAGAGAAGGATCCAGGGAGACCTCAGAGCCGCTTCCAGAGACTAAAGGGGCTCCAGGAGAGCTGGAGAGGGACTGGGGACAAGGGATGGAGGGACAGGACACAGGGAATGGCTTCCCACTGCCAGAGGGCAGGGTTGGATGGGATATTGGGAAGGAATTGCTCCCTGGGAGGGTGGGGAGGCCCTGGCACAGGGTGCCCAGAGAAGCTGTGGCTGCCCCTGGATCCCTGGCAGTGTCCAAGGCCAGGTTGGATGGGGCTTGGAGCAGCCTGGGACAGGGGAGGGTGTCCCTGCCATGGCAGGGGGTAGATTGGGATGAGCTTTAAGGTCCCCTCCAACCCAAACCATCCTGGGAGTCTACGATTTTATTTTCATATTTCAAACACGCTGCTCAGGCCAGCAGCACATCCCTTTTCTCTCGATGTAAACACTGTAGCACTGCGGACTCACACAGCGACTATTCTGAGCCAGCTTTCTCCAGGAGGTCTCCCGAAGAATTCAGGACCTTCACATTTTGTTACTTTGTTTGGTCTTGTTTAATTGTTTCCCCAAGCTTCTGCCTGGGAGAGCTCTGCCTCGGGAGAGGGGCAATGTTAACCATTACAGGAACACTTCCCAAGGGTTTAACGCAGGGAAAGGAACAAACCAAGCAGGCAAGTGGTGACATCAAAGTTGCACTGATGGAAATCCCCTAATCCTATAAACCCTTCCCGCTTTAATTGGTGTTAAAACAAAGATAATCTTATCTCAACCCTATAAAAGAAGGCATAGGATGTTCTTTCTAAAAGCCTCTCTAAAGGCCCTCGTAAACTTGACAAACATTCCATGTTTCCAGCCTGAGGAGAACAACTTTAATCCTAAAGGAAACAGGAAAGCAAAAAGGGATCTGTTCCTGGATAAGAGCGCTTCAAGTGTCGTCAGCCCTCGTGGTCCTGGTGCCAACCTGGAGTCACCCCCAGCACCATGGGGCTGCTGGGGACAGGCACAGACCCCCCAGGACCAGACACGGACTGGGGGCACCAGAGCAGGCGTGGACCAGGCAGTGCCTGCACATTCCCAGGTCTGAGCAGAGCCAGGATCAGACCCGGGATGGATTTGTGTGTGCATCTGGTGCTGCTCAATGTTTTCACCTGTCTCGTCTCCACTCCCATGTCCCAGAGGAGTTGGGGGAGCAGTTGGAGGAGCAGTTCCAGAGGCCACAATGAGGTCTCTGAAGGAGCCCCCACCCGACCCAGAGGCCCCAGTCCAGAGTGCAGCCAGTGGCACTATTCCCAAATCGCCCTGCCTTGACTTCCCCCAGCACCAGGAGCCCTCCCACCCCACGCTCCCCTCCCCACCTCCAGCAGAGCCCTGAAGACCCCCTCCCCAGGGCACAAGCAGCTTTTCCAGGTGGAGCTGGGGGTGGCCAGGAACCCTTGGAGTGGGAGTGGGCATGTTTAATCATCACATTTTAATGCTGCTTAGCACCCAGTTGGGACAAGTTCAAAGCGCCAGTTGGTTTGGCGCCAGCAGCCACTTTCCAGATGACAACACTGCTCTGTGTCAGCCGTCGGTGCTGAGTGGAACTGGCAGAAGGGTGATTAAAAATGGGCCATTGTGGTGGGTTAAGTCACTGGAGGAGCTGCATAGAACCTTTCCTTCCTGGCCTGCAGTGAGTAGAGAAGAGTGGGAAGGGCTCACACGGCCCACCTGTGATTCCCAAAATGCCCTGAAGGAGGCTTAGGAAAGGCAAAACCCGAGGAGAACCAACCTTCCTCCAAGGAAAGCTCCCAAGTGCACTGGTAATGGACAGCTGTTCCAGTTTGGGCTCCCCAGTACAAGAAAGGACTGCAGGGAAGGCCATGAGGATGCTGGAGCACATGGTGGGCGAGGAGAGGCTGAGGATGGATGTGAGCCTGGAGAAGAGAAGGCGAAGGAGAGACCTTGCTGCTGCCTGCGGGGTGTAAGGAAGATGGAGCCAGGCCTCAGAAGGAGGGCAAGACTCAAGCTGGCACTGGAAAATTCCAGCTTGACACGAGGACATTTGTCACCACGAGGGAGGTCAAGTACTGGGAGGAGGGACCAGAACAGGGATCCACATCCTCGGAGACAGTCACAGCCTCTCCCTGGGAACTGAGCTGCTTTCCTGCCACTCCAGCTGCCTACAGCCAACTGAAGTTCCACTTCTCAAGGTCCAGGAATGGTCTATAGGAGCAGACTGGGAAAAAATTCGCTTTTCCCTTTGCTAAAGCAATCCCAGTTGAAGCGAGGTCCCTTCCCCACAGCGGAGCCCCTTGGTGCTGTCACCACCATGGCCCAGGGACCGCAGTGCCAGCCTGCGACTCCAGCTCCGCTCCACAACTCCATCTGTCCCTGCCACCTCGGATTCCCTCACGTCCCAACAGCCACACTTCTGGTGCTCAGACGTTTTCAGGGCTTCCCCAGCAACCTGAGCTGAAGCAGCTCCAGCCGGCAGTGAGCTGACATTGGAACACTGTGTTTGTTCTTGCAGAGTGAACTGCAAGGATAGCCCAAAATGGCTGTGTCTGCAGGCACCTGAGCTGCCAAAAAGCTGGGGCTCCATTGAAACAGGCCCCTCATGGCTGGGATCATTAAGGCTGGAAAAGCCTTCTGAGATCCTCTGAGTCCAACTGCCAACCCAGCACTGCCAGGGCCACCACCAAGTGCCACATCCACAGATACACTGAACACTTCCAGGGATTGGTGACTCCACCACTGCCCTGGGCAACCCGTGCCAATGCCTGATCACCCTTTCTGTGAAGAAATTTTCCCAATATCCAATCTAAACCTCCCCTGGCACAGCTTGAGGTCATTTCCTCTTGTCCTGTCCCTGTTCCCTGGGAGCAGAGCCCGACCCCCCCCCGGCTGCCCCCTCCTGTCAGGGAGTTGTGCAGAGCCACAAGGTCCCCCCTGAGCCTCCTTTGCTCCAGGCTGAGCCCCTTTCCCAGCTTCCTCAGCCGCTCCTCATGAGACCTGTGCTCCAGTCCCTTGACCGAGGAAGTCCAAGGAAGGAAGACACATCTCTACAATCAACACAGGAATTTTTGACAGAAAACAGGAAATATGATGTGGGTCTGTACAATGAAGACTGAGAAAACCACTGTCACCTCCAACTCTTCCCAAAGAGCAGCTTGAACCATCCCGCACATGAGAACTACCAGCGTGGTCATGTCAAGACCACCCTGTGCCAGGGATGTGCACATAAGGAAAGCTAAAGTAGGGATTTTAGACATTATTTCCTAGGAAATCTTTTATAAAGCCTCCTTGTGTTGCACGAGTGTAACGACTGCCACAATTCATGGCTGAACAAACACCCAGGAGCAATTCCCACTGTCTACATTCCCTGTGCACCCCATGTGTCATTGGGCTGTAGTGCTCGTGCAGCATTGAGGGCTGGGAGGGATCAACATCAGAGGGAGGAGGCTGAGCACTCGGTCCCCAGGCCCCCATTCGACTGATAACTTTCTCTGAAAGGATGCTCTGATGAGGGAAAAACAGCAGCAAATAATTATCTCTCTAAATCCATCAGGAGCACTGCTCAATGGAGGGATCTGAGAGCCCAGCATGCCGGAAAACAGATGGGAAGAGGCAATTTTCAACAGCTCATAATTCCCATTATTTGGGTGGGTTTTGCCTGCATCCATCAAAATGCACCTTCCACATCTGAAAGCTTTCTTCCACCAGATTTCATACTTCCAAACTCCCAGATTTTCCTACTCCCACTGGAAGGCAGTGCAAGGAACTTGAGACAGAAAAGATGCAAGGTCGCTCAAAGAGAAGGTTGGGAGATGCCGGCTGGTGTCAGCCATGTGAAGGTTGAACCCAGCCCCTGCCTCTGTGCATTTAAAAGTAACTCTCTGTAAATCAGGGTCTTCCCTGCTTCCCAGATTTCCAGGGCTCTCCCACTGCGTTCAAGGGCCGGGTGCCAGCCCCGGCGTGAGCATGGAACAGGTTCCCAGAGATACCAACAAAGCCATCAAGGACAGAAAGCACAAATGAACCACTGTGAATAATAACCAAAATAGCCTCAAATAAAGTTGCTGCTGCCCCCAGGAAAAGCTGATTCATATTTTACAATAAAAATTAATTCTGAACCAAAAATGACAGTGAAGCAGTAAAAATGCATCTTAAAAAGTCATGAACTGGCAGCAGTGGCTTTAAATTAGTCAGCAGGAAATACAGCAGCTGGTAAAAGCAGTGGAAAGAACATGGCTCTTAAGATTAACAGCAACGAGATGGAAATCAAGAACACAAGAAAAATGAAGCCATAGTCAAGAGATGGGTCTGTCCCCAAAATATGGGAAAATCATCCATTGTGCCACAGAAAGAAAGGGATTATTTAATCACACAGCGTGTGCATGGAGAGGGTTTGTTTCATAACCAACACTTCCCTAAAATTTTCCATTCCTCCCGAAGTAGGAGGAACATCAGCTATGGGCTCCCCGAGCAGCATTAGATAACTGGGACCCAAGAGCTTTCAGGCTCAGCCAAGGAAACTCTGTGATGCAGCTGCTGGTGTTTATGAAATCTGGTGCTGTGAGGCCATTCCAGGGAAGCAGACACATGGATCATGCCATGCCAGAGGATCTCCAAGGGCAGGAGGTGCTCAGCTCTCCTGGCCAAGGTGATGGCACCACTGCCAGGGGTGAAGAGTGGAACAAGTGACTTGAAATAAAGTCCCCTGATACATTTTCTTGGTGTTGTTTGGCTCTGCAGAGTGGGCTCAGACACTCGGAGCATCCTCCCAGCCCCATTCTGCACAACGTGGTCCTTGGCATTGTGTGCCATAGAGAAACCAGGATGGGAGGCAGCCAGGGGAGCAGGCTGAGTGTGAGGGCCCAGCATGGAGCTGCAGCAATGGATCCACAAGATCTCAGATGGAGAGGACCCTCTGCTCTGCTCTGGTGAGACCCCCCCCCCACCCCCACTC
>VZRS01012333.1:246928-270730 GCA_013398055.1 Ifrita kowaldi
GCTGGAGAGAGTCCAGAGGAGGCCACAGAGCTGCTCCCAGGGCTGGAGCCCCTCTGCTCTGGAGCCAGGCTGGGAGAGCTGGGGGTGCTCACCCTCACTTGGGAGAAGGGAAGGATCCAGGGAGAGCTCAGAGCCTCTTCCAGGGCCTAAAGGGGCTCCAGGAGAGCTGGAGAGGGACTGGGGACAAGGGATGGAGGGACAGGACACAGGGAATGGCTTCCCACTGCCAGAGGGCAGGGATGGATGGGATGGTGGGAAGGAATTGTTCCCTGGGAGGGTGGGGAGGCCCTGGCACAGGGTGCCCAGAGAAGCTGTGGCTGCCCCTGGGCCCCTGGCAGTGTCCAAGGCCAGGCTGGACAGGGCTTGGAGCAGCCTGGGACAGTGGAAGGTGTCCCTGCCTGTGGCAGGGGGGGGATGGGATAAGCTTTAAGGTCCTTTCCTACCCAAACCATTCTGGGATCCTTTGAAGACAAAGAGTGCCCAACGCATTGGGTCAGGCCTGGATGTGATGCCAGAACCTGCACAGGCAGTGTGGCACAACCAACCATTTCCCTCTGCAGCCAAAACACAGAGAGATTTGGGCTTCTTAATCCTCAGGTTGCCCGAGCACTGAGCTCACTTGGCTGAGAGGGGTCCCAGTCATTCTCCAGGGACCTTCACTGCCTTTCCCCAAGGTTAGCCACTCCCAAAGCCCATGGCATGGCTGGGGCTGACACCAGGATTTCCTCTGTCTGCAGAGGAGAGGGGGAAGGCAGCCACGCTGCCTCGGTGGGAAGCAGCTGGGATATTTGGAAAAGGGGCTGCAGTCGGAGAAGGGTTTTCTTCAAAGCATGAGACTCCTGGAGCAGTTCCAGGCAGAGCTGGGAGCAGGACAGATGGCAGAGCCCCACTAATCCAGACGGGCAAGCCAAGCCCAGCACTGCGCAGCTCCCTGGGACGCTGCCAAGCGCCAGCTCCCACTTGCAAGGCCCCACTGGCTCATACAGATTAACCCAGCTCCGAGAAGGTCCCGTGGGGAGACACTCCTGTTTGGGAAGATTTGAGCTGTGATTGATGAAGGATGTGGGACTGGAGCAGAGAGAGGCGAGCAGAGCCAGGCTGGAGCATGGGGTGCACGTCCCAGCTCTCTCCTGCTGTAATCCTCACCAGCAGAGCACAAACCCCTAAAATTCCCCAACCTGACACATCCCCATCCTTCATCCCAGCAGGAACGTGCTGCAGCGCAGGGATGTTAACAAGGAATTGCCTTATTAGTAGGGGAGGACCTCGCTGTTCTCAACAACTGCTTGTAAGGAGGTGGTTGTAAGGCAGGGGCTGGACTCTTCTCCCAGTAACGAGTGATGGGACAAGAGGAAATGGCATCAAGTCACGCCAAGGAAGATTTAGACTGGGTATTAGGAAAAATTTCTTCATGGAAAGGGGATTGGACCAGGCTGCCCTGAGCAGTGGTGGATTCACCATCCCTGGAGGTGTTCAAAGCAGGTTCAGATGTGGTGCTCAGGGACAGGATTTAGTGGTGGACCCGGCGGTGCTGCATTAACAGTTGGACCCGATGGTCTTAGAGGACTCTTCGAACCTGCTCCTGCTTCTTTTGGCTCCATATGCAATACTACAGAGCCTGGGTTTCCACAGAAAGGCAACGTCACGGGCAAGGACACACAGACTGACTGCAGGCAGCTTGCAAGGCAGAGCTCTGCTTGGCAGGACAAGGACCAAGAGACCCTGTTTTGCCATCAGCAACTCTGCCAGGACTAAACACAAGCTCCTCCAGCACCTTTAGGATGCTTCGACTCTTCCTACCTTGTGACTTCTCCTCCCCCCACTCTCTGGGGTACCTCAGGCCACTGCTTTTGCTCCTGTGATTTCACCCGCTCCCCGGCAAACCATGGTTTCATGTCCCCCCAGCTGCTTCCCTGCCATCCTTCCACACGAGGACCTCAGCAACCCTCGTGACCATCACGGTGGGATGGGATGTGGAGACTGCTCTGCTCCCTGTGCTGGTCCCTCACACTGTCCTCCTGCCCTGCTGGCCCTGTTCTTGCTCTCTGGCTGGTCCAACACGGTGTATGGATGGATGGAACCTCTGGGAGGGGGTACCAAAAAAGTGATGAGAAAACTCACAGAATCCCAGACTGGTTTGGGGTGAAGGGACCTTAAAGCTCATCCAGTTCCACCCCTGCCATGGGCACCTTTCACTGTCCCAGGCTGCTTCAAGCCCCATCCAACCTGGCCTTGGACACTACCAGGGATCCAGGGGCAGCCGCAGCGTCTCTGGGCACCCTGTGCCAGGGCCTGCCCACCCTCACAGGAGAGAATTTCTAATCTAAACTTCTTCTCTTTCACTTTATAGCCAAAAGTCCTCGACTGGAGCTCCTGATACAGAGATGCCTGAAGCCAAATGAAGGTGTCCAGTGGCATGAGAGCCATGGGCCCTCCACACCTGCCAGCCAAGCATGGAGCAGCAACAGCTCCTTGTGTCTCTGTCTCAAGGAGACCTCACATCACTGGCCCTGGGCTCCTCTGAGGAAAGGCTGGAGAGCTGGGGGTGTTCACCTGGAGAAGAGAAGGATCCAGGGAGAGCTCAGAGCCCCTTCCAGGGCCTGAAGGGGCTCCAAGAGAGTTGGAGAGGGACTTTGGACAAGGGATGCAGAGACAGGACACAGGGAATGGCTTCCCCCTGCCAGAGGGCAGGGATAGAGGGATGGTGGGAAGGAATTGTTCCCTGTGAAGGTGGGCAGGCCCTGGCACAGGGTGCCCAAAGAAGCTGTGACTGCCCCTGGGTCCCTGGGAGCGTCCAAGGCCAGGCTGGACGGGGCTTGGAGCAGCCTGGGACAGTGGAAGGTGTCCCTGCCCACAGCAGGGGTGGCACGAGATGAGCTTTAAGGTTCCTTCCAACCCAAACCATGGGGTCTGACTGGTCCCTCCAGGCAATGAGCAGCAAACCCAAGCAGGCACAGCTGTCCCAGGGAACCCCTGGCTCTCCCCATGCCCCAGAGCAGGGATCACCACACCACGGACCAGGCTGCATGCACAGTCCAGCAGCAGGAGAGGGCTGGAGGCAGCTCATGGAGTGTCCCTCAGTCTGGCCACAGGCCCTGCTCCAGCCCACACAGCCTGTCCTGGGGGCACACGCTGGGCTGGGGCTGTGCCCTGGGGACTGCTCACCCCTGGGAAGCACCAGCACACAGAGCACAGCGGGGCCCTGTGCTGACCACCACTGCCCTCCAGTTCATCCCAGCACGGGCAGTGCCATGAAACTGGAACCCAGATACTCCCAGGACTGCTCTCGCTGGTCTAGAGCTGAAAATTAAATTAAAACCGCGACAGGGACAGTTAATTAAAGCAGATTAGTGCGAGACTAATTAGGGACGCTGACACTGCAACCATCAAGCCCTGTGATGTTAATTAGCTGTTCATTAATGTCAGCTCCCTGTTCAGTACAGAAATATGAACTGCTGATCTCCTGGGCTTCACGTGCAGCAGAGCACACGGGATCACTCGGTCACCTCCTCCGGGAGTGCGTCCCGCCTTGTCACCACCCTGCAGAGACACTGTCACCAACAACGGTGTCACCCTCGCCACCACTGAGACACTCACCACCAACACTGAGAGCCTCACCACCACCAACACTGAGAGCTTCACCACCAGCACCAGCAGGGCCCTCACCACCAGCACCAGGCAGACCCCCACCACCAACACTGAGACCCCCACCACCACCAACAGTGAGACCCTCACCACCACCCAGCACAGAGACACAGCCACCACTGACAGAAATACGCCGTCCCCACCCTGTGCCCCACAGGCAGGAGGTCCCCCCCACACCACCCTGCACAGCAGGACACCCCAGCACCCCCTGTGAGCGCCAGCCATGTCCCTCATGGACACCTTCCCCAGTGTCACTGTCAGGAAGCTGAGTGGTGCACAGAACCCACCCACAGCACTCCCACTGACTCCCACAAGATGGACAGACCTTGTTTCTCCTCATCCTAAGCCTTGAAAAGGTACTAGGAGATAGAATTATGGAGTTGTTGGGGTTGGAAAAGCCCTCTAAGATCACTGAGTCCAACTGTCAACCCAGCTCTGCTGTGTTCACCACTAACCCATGCACCCAAGTGCCACACCCACATGTTTTTGAATACTTCCAGGGATGGGGACTCCATCACTGCCCTGGGCAGCCTGGTTCAATGCATGATCACCCTTTTCATGAAGAAATTTTTCCAGTATCCAGCCTGAACTTCCCCAGCACAGTTTGAGGTCATTTCCCCTTGTCCTGTCCCTGTTCCCCTGGACCAGAGCTCGACCCCCCCCAGCTGCCCCCTCCTGTCAGGGAGTTGTGCAGAGCCACAAGGTCCCCCCTGAGCCTCCTTTTCTCCAGGCTGAGCCCCTTTCCCAGCTCCCTCAGCTGCTCCTGGGGCTCCAGCCCCTTCCTCACCCCATTCCCTTCCCTGGACATGCTCCTACCCCACCATTGTGGCCAGAGTTGGGACATAAAGAATAAGGCCGGAGGACACTGGAAAACCACTGAGATCCTCGGCTGGGAACACTCAGGACTGCAGGGAGCACACCTGGTGCTCCAAGGAGCACAGCCTGGTTATAGGGAACATGCACAGCAACTGCTGGGAGAACACGCGGGGTGTGTGGAGCACATGGGGGTTGCAGGGATCAGACCGTGGGTGCTGGAGGCAGGCAGAGGGTTCCGGGGAACACAAAGGTTACAGGGAGCACACAGGTGCTGCAGAGAGCACACACTGTAGGAACTCCACACGTGCTTGTAGGAACCCCACACACGGTTGTAGGAACTCCACACACAGTTGCAGAGAGCCCACACAGCGACTGTATGGGGCACAATAGGGTTGTATGGAGCACAATAAGGTTGTATGGAGCACACACAGGGTTGTATGGGGCACAATAGGGCTGTGTGGGGCACACACAGGGGTAGTATGGGGCACACATAGGGGTTGTATGGGGCACAATAGGGCTGTGTGGGGCACACACAGGGGTAGTATGGGGCACACATAGGGGTTGTATGGGGCACACATAGGGGTTGTATGGGGCACAACAGGCTTGTGTGGGGCACAGTAGGGTTGTGTGGGGCACACACAGGGGTTGTAGGAAGCACAAACAGGTTGTGGGAAGCACACACAGACCGCAGAGAGCACAGACAGGCTGTAGGGATCTCCAGCAGCCCACAGGGAGCACACACAGGGTGTAGGGAGCACACACAGGGTGTAGGGAGCAGAGGTTATAGGGACACACACACAGGTTGAAGGGAGCTCACACAGGGTGCAGGAGCACAGAGGGGGCTGAAGGGAACCACCAGTGGCTCTCGGGCTGCTCCCACTCATAGTGCAGCACGAGCCATGGGTACCATGCACCCCACTGCACCCCAGCCTGCTGAGTTCAGCCCCCCATGAGCTCTTTGGCTGGCTGCTATCACCGCAGCCACAGGGCCTGCCTGCCCCACACAGCCCCTAGCAGGGTCCTGGGGACACGAGAGTGCTCCTATGCCTGGTGACACTCACGGTGTTGAGCGCTGAGCTGTCACCCAGAGGAAATGCAGCTGTAATGGAGCATCTCCCAAAGATATCCCAGCTGCCCGGCTGTACCAGCCCCCGAACCTTGCACATCCCTCAAACACGGCCACATTCCCCCCCGCACACTCAGATCCAAGCTGCACCTTCACATCTCACCGTGGGAAACACAGGAGGGGGCTCACACCTTCCCCAACCCGTTCCCTGCTCCAGCATCGCAAGAAACTCTGTGGATGATGCATCCAACATCACCACCCTGGGCTAGTGGAGGGCGTTCCTGCGCATGGCAGGGGCTGGAACAAGATGAGGTTTAAGGTCCCTTCCAACCCAAACCATGCTGTAATTCTGTGTTTTAGCCAGATCTGGAGGAAAAAGGTGTCTCCTGTGGGTGTGCAAAGGGGTGATGGGTGGGAGCCAAGAGGGGACGTCCTAATGGGAAGCAATCAGACTCCACTGCTCCTCCTCCCCCAGAGCATATTTAGAGTTTTCAGAAAGAAACAAAACTTGTTTATCTTAACGCTAATCAATTTATACCAATCAAAATAAAACCCATTAGGAGCCATTCTCCATTTGAATTTCAAAGAGGCTTCTGACCCCAGGAGGCTCCCAGCTGATTGATTAGAAATTTCTGACACTAATGTGTGTCTTCGAAGGGTCCAGTGTGGCTTTAATTCCTCTCTCCTGAGACACTGATCGTGTGTTAACATCTGTCAGCCCCTTCCTGCACTTAGGGGAGGGGAAATTCATGAGCACACGGAGTTGCCTGGCACAGCTGGGGAGAAGGCGGCATTTGCTGGCTTAAACAGCTTCCAGGAATCCCTTGGGGCAAATCATTTGCATGATCCTTTTCTCCTTGGGCAAAAAAAGAGCTGGAGTGCACCAAGAAATGAAAAGCAGTGATGCAGAGTGGGGGCAGAGAGCGGAGGGTTAGAGCTCAGGGCTGGGATTTGGCTTTTGCATCCCAGCTTTGCCCCGGACTCCTTGTGTCCCTTAAAGCCATAGGAAACACACAATGGGTTGGGTTGGAAGGGACCTTAAAGATCATCTCGTTCCAACTCCCCTGCCATGGGCAGGAGCACCTTGCACTCATCCCCGGCTTCCTCCAGAAAAACCACAGATGGCACAAGGGAAAAAAAAAATCTCAAACCCGAGACACATTCACATTGTTCCCAGGCTTTTCTTTTTAACCACACTCCCAGTTTGGAAACTACAGCCTTCACTTTTGGTGGGCAGGAATTCACATCCTTCAAGGATGAATCCCAAAGCGGATTGGGCCAGTCCTAGGCAGTCCCTGGGCAACCCTGCTCCCCCTCTATGGGGGGGGAAACAGGGGAACAGCAATGAAACATACAGGAGAGGTGATTTTTATCTGGAGAGGTGACTTCTATCTGGAGATAGATGTAGGGAGGAGCCTTCATCCTCCAGGATGGAGCACGCTTGGTCCACCCATGGTTTGTAAAGTGGTGATGAGCACACCCGTCCCCACTTGGGGACAGACCTCAAGCACAGAGCTCCTGGTCCTGGCATGGAGTCCTGCCCAGCTGGGGGACATTTCCTGCATGTGCAGGAACAGACGATGCCCTGCCAGACCTCCTGCCTTGAGGGCACCCCCCCTGCTGACCACAGACCCCTTTACCGGAGCTGGACACACATGGCTGGGCAAGAAAGGGCATTTTTTGGGGGGGGGGAGATTGAAATAATTGACCCAGCGACGGCGGGATTTGACCCATTACCCCACGCCTCTTTGTCTGATGCAGAAAAGCTGAGGGTGGTTGAACACAGGCTCAGGATCTACCCATGGAGGGATCCATGGCAGGACAGCACGGGAACAGCGTAATCCCTCGCATGCTTCTCCATCCGCACAAAGGAAAGGGGTGGAGAAGGGGTGGGAGGAGAAGGGGTAAATCTGTCCGTGCGAGGGGAAGCAGCAAGAGCAGCAGGCAGAGGCTCCCTGCTGCCTCCACCCCGCTCCCACTGCCATCCATCCATCCCCTGTGCGGCGCTCCCGGGCGGCACCGAGCGCCTCTCCTCTCACTTTCAGCAGATTAAAGCAGCTAATCTGGTTAATGAAGGCAAATCAGTCCAGTGCTGCTGCTCTTCCCTGCAGCAGGGCGGGAGTCACGGGGCAGAGTTCTGCAGCCCTGCTGCAGCCCGGGGCTGCCAGGGCTGAGCCGCTGGTGCTGCAGCGTCCCGAGGGGCCAGGCTGGGCCCTCCTAGGGCTCACAGGAGCCTTCGGCCTCTGCCCCATCCCACCCAGGAGACACTGCCAGGCCCTGGGTGCAGGACGGGACACGGGGAATTGCTGTGGGTGTGGTGGGGCTGGCCGGAGTGAAGATGCTTGGGCAGGGTGGGGATGCAGCGGGGCTGGGGGGGAAGCAAGGGCTGTCCTGGGATGCATTACAGATGGCACCAGAGCAAGGAACGAGATGAGCTTTAAGGTCCTTTCCATCCCAAACCAGTCCACGATCCAAAGGATGCTGCGGCGGGGACTTGCTCTCCTCGGGCCCTCCTGCAGCCCAGGAGGCAGAGGAGGGGGACATCTCTCCACCCTGACACCCGAGGGAGGAGCCACTGCTGCCAAGGCCATCACACAGGTCACACCCTATGGACGCCTCCCTCCTTCTGCACCAGTACCCCCAGCTGGGCAGCCCAGTGCCTGTGGTGCCGACAGGGGATGGGAGGCACGGGACGGGCTGTTGGCAATGTCTGCACTAAGGTCCCCTCAGTGGCTGCTGCCAGGAGGACCAGGGCAGAGAGGACACTGCCCATGCTCTCACAGGCACTGCTGGGTCTTAGCACCCCTGGGGCTGGGGGGCTGGGCCCTCCCCAGCCTTGCACAGATTTGGGGTTCAGGGTCCTGCCCCTCATCCCTTTGCTCTTTGATACCCTGGTGGCTGGTCCTCAGCTGAAGCCCAACGCCCAGCAATGAACCATCTTGTTTGACATGCTCCAAAACGTGGAGCAGTCCCTCACCTCATTAGCTTGCTCTAGTGGTTAATCACTTAGAAACACATGCCTAATTTTTTAAATTTGTTTAGCTTCAGTTTAACCCTACCAGTTCTTGTTATCCCTTCCTTTGGCAGATCAAAAGCCCTTTAGAGGCTGGGCTTTCCTCTTGGTAATCATCTCACCTAATCTTCATTAGGAGAAGTCACTGAGCTACTGAGCTTTTCAATCCCCAATGGAAGAGCATTTTCCACGGCTCTTGGGACCACATTTGTCTTTCCCTGCAGCATCCTACAGGTTTATTTTTCATATCCCACTTGAACCTTGCAGAGCAGGGTGCTCTGCTCACCTGGAGGCATTTTTGCTCACCTGGAGGCATTTTTCTGACCTCAGGCTAAAGAACAGGCAAATTTTGCATTTAAATTCTTCATCTGAGATGTGGCTTGGCACAACCTCCCAAACTTCTTCACTTGCTGCTCACTGTTTTATCAGCAGAGATTTTTCCACTCCCTACCATTTACAGCAGGTCTGGGTGCTGCTGACCCATGCTGGGGTCCTCTGTCCCCTCCTGCACCTAAAGATCATATTTAGAATCACAGAATAGTTCAGTGGGATCATCGAGTCCAACCGAGCACTGCCATGTCCCAGAACTTAAACCATGTCCCCAGGTGCCACATCAACAGTGACTCCACCACTGCCCTGGGAAGCCTCTTCCTGTTTGACAACCCTTTTGGTGATTAAATCTTTCCTAATATCCAGTGTAAACCTCCCCTGGCACAACCCGAGGCTTTTTTCCCTCGTTCCACCACTTGTTACTTGAGGAGCAATCCCATGACCTCAAGCTGGCCCCAGCACCCTGCCAGGACTCACTCTGTCTCCAGAGCAGAGGTGGTGCTCGGGTCAAGCTGGCATCATGGTCCTGGCACAGGAGCATCCATGGCATCCCGGCAGGGATGGTGGGAAGGCACCTCTGAGGTGTCCAGGCCACTCTCCAGCTCACAGAAGGGCTCAGTCCTAAGGGCTCAGGGCAGCTGCCTGCAGCCAAGCCTTGGAAGTCCCTGAGGATGGTGATGCTCAGCCTCCCTGGGAACTTCTCTGCTTTTCCAAAGCCCATCCTGAGCCTCCCAAGCTGCAGCTTCTGGCTGCTATTCCTTCCTACAGGACCTGGCATCACCAGTGGGGGCCTGGCTCCTTCCTTTTTTAATGGTCCCACACAGAGCTGTGGCTGTGCTGAGATCCCCTCTTGGCTTTCCTTCCCCAGGTTCCCTGCACTGCGCTGAAATCAGCTTGGGCCAAGCTCCAGCCAAAGCAGCAGCAGTTCAAGCCACATCCCTCCACCATTCCACACAGCACATGATCCAACTCTGCTGCTCAGGAGTAGGGAAAGAGCCTCCTGAGACTTGAGATAAAGGCCTCTGGCAGCCCAGGAGTACTGAGATCTGCAACAGAACTCAACCCGTCCAAAAATCCCCATCCAGCCTGAAAAACACAGAATACACTGAGCTGGAATGGAGTCACAAGGACCATCCAGTCCTGCTCCTGGCCCTGCACAGACACCCCAACAATCCCACCCTCTGCCTCAGAGTGGTGTCCAAACACTCCTGGAGCTCTGGCAGCCTCGGGGCCGTGCCCATTCCCTGGGGAGCCTGGGCAGTGCCCAGCATCCTCCGGGGGAAGGACCTTTCCTGATATCCAGCCTAAACCTCCCTGACACAGCCTCAGCCATTTCCTCGAGTCCTGTCCCTGGTCACCACAGAGCAGAGATCAGTGCCTGCCCCTCCTCTGCCCTCACGAGGAAGCTGTAACTGTGCTGCATGTCCCCTCAGTCCCCTCCTGTCCCAGTGGCATCCGTCAGGCCCACCAAGGGCGAGCCCCCACTGCACAAAGCGTGGGTGACATCCCCAGACAGGCACAGGCTGAGGTGGATGCTGAGGATGTTGACCCTGATGATGCTGAACAAGGAGCTGCCCTGAGCACAGGCTGGGGCAGGGGGTGACGAGTGACACGGGACGGCCCCAAANCACCACAGAGCAGAGATCAGTGCCTGCCCCTCCTCTGCCCTCACGAGGAAGCTGTAACTGTGCTGCATGTCCCCTCAGTCCCCTCCTGTCCCAGTGGCATCCGTCAGGCCCACCAAGGGCGAGCCCCCACTGCACAAAGCGTGGGTGACATCCCCAGACAGGCACAGGCTGAGGTGGATGCTGAGGATGTTGACCCTGATGATGCTGAACAAGGAGCTGCCCTGAGCACAGGCTGGGGCAGGGGGTGACGAGTGACACGGGACGGCCCCAAATCAGCCGGGTTTGCCAGAGCTGCAGTCACTGGCGGCGAGTGACGGAAGATCTCCAGGTGCCGAATGACTGGGCAAGAACGCGGCAAATGAAATTCAGCGGTGACAAAAGGAAACGAATGCACTTGGGGGAAAAGAGCCCTAATTATACAAACACAATGATGGGCACTAAATTAGCTATTAACATGCAGGGAGGGGATCTCGGCAGCACTAGAGATAATGCTCTGAAAACATCAGTTCAAAGCTCATCCATCATCAAAAAAAATGAGAAAATGTAAGGAATTATGAAAAAAGGAGCCCAGTGCAGACCAGGAATGTCATTAAGCCATGCGTGGAGCCACGGCTCGAACGTGCTGGCAGTGGTGGTCACCCCGAGACAAGGGCCTGAGGGAGCTGATAAAAATGATTACGGACACAGAGCAGCCTCCATATGGAGAGTCAATCAACTCAGAGCTTCCACGTGAAAAGAGGCCACTCAGGGAGGGATATAAAGCCATTAGGAATATGGGAGACACGAATGGGAATAGATTGCTTGCAATTTCATACAGTGTGCAAGGACATATTTTTTAACATGGTGCATAATTAAATTGCATAACTTACTGCCACGGGCACCCTGGGCACTGGAAATATGAACGGCACAGCAGGGGACAGGAGGAATCATCACTCATCCACCCCTTATTTCTCTCCTGTCTGGCCAGTACAGAGCTCCGCCGACCAACCAACACCAGGGTGCTCCTGGAAAGGTCATGTTTATCCCTCCCACATCGTCCTGCCCAACACATGGGGACCTTGGACACCTCCTGGATGTTTCTGGGTCTGCCCAGACCAACTGCTTGGCACCCTTGGCACCTCCAGCTACCAACAGCTGCAGCCAACAGCTTCGCAGGAGACACAAGCTGGGGGATGTCCACGCTCCAGCCCCACACACAGCTCCTGGTGAACCACGTCAACAGTGCCAACACCTGGAACTGAATGTGGAGGGGCTGCCAAACAGAGAGACTGCGGGGTAAGGGACAGATGCCACTTCCCCATGAGAGCAGCACTATGGAGATTGCACTGAGGAACCTGGACTGTGTCCCTGGAACCCCAATTCCCATGATGTCACACTATGGAGTGCAGCCTGCATCCCCACACCCCCCAGCATTCCCTAATGTCCCACTATGAACCATGGACTGTGTCCCTGGAACCCCAGCATCCCATGATGTCACACTATGGAGTGCAGCCTGCATCCCCACACCCCCCAGCATTCCCTAATGTCCCACTATGAACCATGGACTGTGTCCCTGGAACCCCAGCATCCCATGATGTCACACTATGGAGTGCAGCCTGCATCCCCACACCCCCCAGCATTCCCTAATGTCCCACTATGAACCATGGACTGTGTCCCTGGAACCCCAGCATCCCATGATGTCACACTATGGACCAGACTGTGGCCCTCAGCATCCTGTGATGTCCCAGTATGGAGTGTGGACTGTGTCCCTGTCACCTCTGACATGACCTGTCACCACAGACATGACCACAGGAGCAGGATCTCTGGAGCCCTGGTCCCTGCCCCTGCACTGTGTGCCTGACCCTGCCCACCCATCCCCTGTGCTAAATCACGGTGCCTGCATGTGCATTTGAATCTGTCCTAGGAGGCTGCTCCAATCCTCTGCTGGCCTCCCAGAGCCTTCTGTGGAATAAGAAACCACCCCCAAACAGATCAAAGATGTCCACAGAGAGGCTGTTTAAGGGGAAAGAGCTTCTGGGCTTCCCATTTGAGGGGTATGTTTCCCTTCATGCTCAGCCCAGTGATTAGTGCTCGCCAGGGAATCCGAGCTGCAAAATGAATTTGAGAAGACAGAGCAGTGTCAGGCTGTTAGAGGCTCAAAAAGGATCTTGGCTCCCCTGAGCCCCAAGGCTGAGCACTTACCATTCACATTTAACAACCAAACGCTTCCAAGGCAGGCAGAGGCCTCCCCGCTCGCCTCTCCCTCCCTGGCCTGTCCCCGAGGACACCATTAGCACCTGAAAAGGGAGAAGCCACGGCCTTGGCAGCGCTCGGGGTTGGCCCCGGTGGTGCCGAGCGAGGCGGGGGCTGCACGAGAGCCGGGACTCCGAGACAGCCTCACGCGCCGGGGCTCGTATTTTTGGAAATGGCATCCCAGAGGGCTGCAGTGGATGCTGCTTGTTCTCCTGCCAGCCCTGACTGTTTTGGAAAGTTTGGTTGAGCTCCGTTTGTCTGCCTCTGAATTATTCAAGCACAGAAAGGGGGTTATTGCTTACAGGGGGGCTCAGTTTGGTTTTTTCCGAGCGCGGTTCGGGTGAGGAAGCCCAGACTTGGGCTGCCCGCGCAGCCCCCGCAGGAAGGCGATGCAGAGTCATGGCTAAGTCCGCAGAGTCATTTAAAAGCATGAATTCAGAGCTGCCGGGTCTGCTCTGCAGCCGGGGGCCAGAGGCACCTTCTCCGCAGCCCAAACACGTCCATTGCCACCTTCCCCCCCCGCGCTCCCTCCACGCCTCGGGCAGCAGCCGCTCTCCTCGCCAGGCAGAGCGCTTGGCAGGAAAAGCTGGACAGGAGCAGGCAGGGCTGCTCCAGGCTGCACCACGAACCACCCCAGGAGCCGGGACACCCCCTCCTCTCCCTCAGCTGCTCGCCAGCCTCATGCTGATCATAAAGAAACCTCTGTGCGTCTCCAGGGAAGCGGGACTCGGAGAGGGGCACAAAGCCTCCCGCAGCTGTGTGTTTGCAAACAACCCAGCTGAGCTGTGAAGAGGGGCTGAAAGCAGTAATTGTCTTTAATTAAAGGAGGTTGGAGGCATCTCAAGCTTTGACAAAAGACATTTCCAGTCTGCTAGCAGCTCCAGCACTCAGTGCCGCCGCAGCCGCAACCCGGCCGGGGGTTCAAAGGCGGCGGGTGAAGGTGGGGACATGGGGACGTCAGCCCTGGGGTGGGGATGCAGCAGTGCCAGGGCAGTGCCACACGGCCGCAGAGCACGAGAGGAGGACACACCCGCACTCCAAGGAGGATGCAGGCAGTCAGCAGGGTGTAATACCTGGGACCCCTACAAACCTCGTGCTTGGCACCAGATGCGGGCCAGATGTGCCTGTGTGGGGATCCAGCAGCTGCCTGAGGCATCCCACCCTCCTGGTGGGCCTGGCTGCACGTGTCTGTGTGCAGGGGTGTCACCTCAGCCCTGCTGGGGTCCCCCCCCACTGTGGCACCCGGAGGTGCTGCACACAGCCAGGCCACAGACCAGACACCAAGAGCACTGCTACTGCAGCTCCTCCCGGGCTAATTAATGAATCCTGCTTATTAGTGAGCTACCTGGGCTGGTGTGGAGCTCTGTCATGGTGCTGCGTCCTCGCAAGCTCATGCTGGGTTCCACAGCCCGGCCCACAGCCTGAGCTGGCACACAGCAGACCCCCACCCGCATGGATGTTCCCTCCACAAAGCCCTTCCCCGGGCTGGCCCTTGCTCCCAGCCATGCTCTGAGCACCAGCGAGCTCACAATGTGTTCCTGAAGCTGAGTGTAATGCAGCTCAGGGCAGCAAAATGTCCTCCTTCCCTCCTCTCCTCCATCCTTCAGAGCTGAGGCTCCCCAGGGAGGGCCTGTTGCCCACCATCCTCTGCTTCCTCCCTCCCACCTTTTCTTTTGGCCTTCCAGCACATCAGCATGCAGGAAATCACTACTCTGGTTTCCATGGAAACTCCATCATGGAGGGGGGCACCCCCAAAATGTATGCAGCAGTCGTTCTGGAGCAGCTTTGGTGGTCCCACGTGTCCTGCTCGCCCACCCCTGGCCTGGCAACCCCCTGGCAAATCCCTCCTGGGCTCGCCCACAGCCCTTCTGAGCCCTGGGGTCAGGAAACCCGGGATGGAGGGAGGAATTCTGCTTCCAGAGAAACATCACTGCCTCTCTTTTTGTTTGCCCAGAGAAGCTGTGGCTGCCCCTGGATCCCTGGAAGTGTCCAAGGCCAGGCTGGACGGGGCTTGGAGCAGCCTGGGACAGTGGAAGGAGCCCCTGCCCATGGCAGGGGTGGGACTGGATGAGGTTGTTTAAGGTCCCTTCAACCCAAACCATTCCCGGATTCTTTAGGCAGGACTGAGCAGCAAACCTGCACCTGGCTTCAGTCTGAACCCTCTGCTCAGCTCTGCACACTCTGCTCCAACTGTTTTCCCACGTGTCCCGCCTCATCCCATGCTCTCACCCGCTCCATGTCTGCCTTGCAGCTGGAAGTGCTGGAAAAGCAGCCCTTGGACAAGGGTAAATCCCCACCACGGCTCCTGCAGAGGTGCAGAGAGCCAAACACACCCAAAATCACATCCCAGAGGACACACCCTGCGTGCTGGGCAGGTCCCCACGCAAATATTTTTGCCTGGGAAATCCTGGAAAGAGCAGCCGCGCTCTAATTCAAGAGAAACAAAAACAAACTGGGATCACTTCCATCTGTGCCAGACAGCAAAAAAACTTTCAAGAAGAAGAAAAAAAAAAAAAGACCAGTTCTAATTATAGGGTATCATGAAGATACACATGCTCAGATTTGTCACTCTGTTTCCATATTAGCCGTACACATGGTGACAATGTGAGTGAGCACCGGGCAGAGTGACATTCCTCTCCTGCTTCACAATCCCCTTTGGAAAGCAGGAACACAACCAGAGTAAGCACTCACCGAGGGTGAGCCAGTGCCTCCTGCCATTGCCTTTTATAGAATCCCTACGGTAGGAGAAGGCCTCCTAGATCATCGAGTCCAATCATTGACCAGGCACTGTCAGATCCACCACTAAACACATCCCCAGGTGCCACATGCAGTCATTGTTTGAACACTGCCAGGGATGGGGACTCCACAGCTGCCCTGGGCAGCCTGTGCCAAGGCCTGACCACCCTTTCCATGAAGAAATTTCCCTAATATCCAACTAAATCTGCCCTGGCCCAGCCTGAGGCCATTCCCTCTCCTCCTGTCCCTGTTCCCTGGGAGCAGAGCCCGACCCCCCCCGGCTGCCCCCTCCTGTCAGGGAGTTGTGCAGAGCCACAAGGTCCTTCCTGAGCCTCCTTTTCTCCAGGCTGAGCCCCTTTCCCAGCTCCCTCAGCCGCTCCTGGGGCTCCAGCCCCTTCCCAGCTCTATTCCTGTTTCTGGACATGCTCCAGGAAGGTTCTCAGGCTGGGATTTGGTGGATGGAAAAGCAAGCTGGAGAAAACCTGAAGATTTTTTTTCCTACAACAGCTCCCTCGTCTCTTATTCTTCATTTGGTGCCACAGGTTCACTCGCAGGGTGTAAACTGAGAGTAAAACACCACCATTCATGCCCGGATCCATGTAGGAGCTGAGGCAGGTGCCTGTGAAGGTGACAGGATGGCAGTGCTCGCTGTCCCACACCAGGACAAACAGCACTGCAAGGGCAGAGGAAGGCAGGCTTTAATCCATCATTGGGGTGCACTGGAGGGGAAGGGGAGTGAGAAGCTTCTCTGGGTGTGAGTCATTCCCCAAATGTTTCTTCTATTCCTGTTTTCCCCGCTTTTCCTCATTCTGTTTTATTAATGAGGCTGCACAGATGCACTGAAAGGCTCAGAATTAATTTTGCTCGCTGTGTTGCAAGGAAAGGTCTGCAGCAGGAGCATTTCCACTGGGATAAACCCTCCTAAGCTTCCTGCCTCCAGCTCTGGGAATCCTCTGGGTGATGGCTGGCATGAGGGAGCAGCTCCAGCATCCACAGGCTGGGCAGCCTGAGGAAACCTCCTCTTCCTCTTCCTTCCTTGAGATCCCTGAGAGCCAAAGGTGGTTCTGTAGGATCCCAAACCATCTAGCTGAGGGTGAATGGGGAATCTGCCAAAATAATCTTCTGGGATCGTGGTGACAGCAATATGGACAGACACTGGAGACCTGTCACGTGAGATGAGGGATAAGCAAAAAGGAAGGGGAGGGAAGGGGCAGAGAAAGGCTTGGGAAAAGCGGTTGGTTTCCACTGAAATGTCTCAGGAGAGAGATCAGGCCCTCAGAAATTCCCAGGTAAGGCTCTGATGCCCAGCAATGTCCTGCATCCTGCCTGTTCCACACGCGTGGGCACTTCGGGCCACTGCCCGGAGCACCAGCCCCCATCCATCCATCCTGCACGTCCCGGGGGTGCAGACACCCTGCCCAGGAAGGGCTGTCCTGGGGGCAGGCACAGAGAGGAACAGCAGGATGGGAACCACCGCCTGCTGCCCGACAGCCAACACAGCCCCGATGCTGCACAGCCCCTCCTGCCTCCCCCTGGAGCCTCCCGAGAGCCCAAGGGCCATAAAAAGGCAGATCTGGGGTGTTCCATGGAGTGTGCTGTCTGCTGTGCCTGCAGCCGCTGCACAAGTCATGACAATCTTTTCCAAAGCCATCCAGGCTGGGAGAAATGCCATGGGGAGCAAAGCAAGGGTGTACTCTGCTCCATGGGCTCCACTCCGGGCTGCACTGTAATCCTGACTGCTCTGGAGGGTTTGGGCATTTTGATAGTTTGAATGACAAAGCCCTTCTCACGTGGCCATTTACTGTTCACTCTGCTCCTCTTCCTGTCCAGCTGCAGGTGTAACAACCACAGGGCTCTTGGGGTCATAATGTTTTGGAAGGAAATTGCTGGCTGTGGTTTCAGCCTTAAAAATGGTCTTGAACACAGGGTCTCTGTGAGCTCCACAAGTGCCAATAGTCTGAAAGTGCCAAAAGACTTTGGTTGTTATTGTTGAAAACTTGTGGATGTTACAGGCCTGGGTGCAGGGAGATTTTAGTTTTCTGACAGCCTTGCTTTCTCACGGACGCTGTGGGAAAACAGTTCAGAGAAATTGTAAACTATGGTATTGTTATGATACCAAGGAAGAAAATACATGAGGTAAGAGTTACTGGGTCCAGCCAATCCCTCTGGGGGGTGGCTGGTCAGTTAACCAATAACCTTATGTCAGTCCAGCGTGCTAAGGTATATAAGCGCTTCTGTAAAATAATAAAGTGTCGGTTTTTTCATCTTATAAAATCGTCCGTGTCGTTTTCACTGGGACTCTGCTCTCTAGCAACAAAAACTGACAGCGCCCAGCTCCTGAAGATATTCTCTCAAAACGCAGAATTTGAATTTGCTCCTGGTCATAGGAGTTATTTCCAGCCTGTGGATCTCCAAGCAGACCCTCCGTTGGTGGTGTAGGGATGCTGCTGCAGCATCACTGTGGTACCCGCAGCCCTTCACGGAGGTGGGGGCCAGCCCAGGTGCCTGGGATGTGTTTGGGAGCAGAACCCTACACTCAAGCATCAAGATTCCCACTGGCCAACCAAAATCATCGCTTCCTGCAAAGGTCTCTCTGGTTTCTGACACAAGGAGCAAAGCCAAGACCCCTGGGTTACCTCCAAGGACTCCAAGGTGAAGATGCCAGCACCTCGGCAGGTGTCATTTCAACATGCTGAGGAGAAGAAGAGATCTCAGTCTTTGAAGATCTTACTGCAGAAACCTGGAAAGGCTTCACAGGCTGTCACAATGTGTTCCCACAGGTCCCCTTCTGGGTGCCAAGGCGCAGAGCTGGCAGCTCCAGGTCTGTCCACGACCTGCTCCTGCTTCCCCTTCCCAGGCTGCTTTCCAGACCCAGTGACTTCTACTTTCCTCATGCTGTTCCCTGTTCCCCATTTTCCAGTCTCCAAGACCTGCCATCCTGCAAATCACCAGTTTCTCTGGTACTACAGCCAATTTCCCCACTTCTTGTACTCCAGCAAAAGCATCCGAGCCAGGTGGGCAGGAGGCTGCTGCCCTCCGGGAGGAAAACTGCTGGAGCTCACAGCAGGGAGAAGTCAAGGATGTGGTTCAGAACCTCTTCTGTTTAAGCTCTTGGGGAGCACCCAAAGAAGGTCCACGAGGATGGGGAAGGGTCTGGAGGGGGAGGCAGGAGGTGTTGAAGTTCCAACCACCCACGCAAGGGCTGGGCATCACAGATCAGTGTCACCAAACTTAAGGTCTCCTTCAAAACATGACAATATTGTGTACTTTGCTTGGCCAAACCTAATTAAACCTCGTTTGAAGTTTGGCCTGTGTTAACAGAGCCATTGTATGAGCTATGAACACTTTGATTCCATTTCCCAACCTTTATGGGGACTTTTCTGTACAGTTCCCAGTGATAGATTATGTTTCTAAGGCATATGGGGAACAATAACGAGTTTCCCTGGAGCTAATTAAGCTAATCATGGCTTCTAGATTAAATTCTCTGTAAGGTTTTTACCTTGTGTGGCTAAAATCAAAGAGCTGCGCTCTTACTGAACACATCTGACTCATCTGACATCAGAAAAACTTTAAATCACTGCAGAGGATGTCTGAGGGTATTTCCCAAAATTAAATGTTCAACACAATCTCTTGGCTTTGGCCCGACTTGCTGAAAAATCTCAAATGAAAAAGAAAAAAATCCTCAAAAGCAGTTATTTTCTCCAATTTTCTTCAAGTGACATACGATGAAGAATACTCTCCTCTTGCCCCATAAAAATCCAGCACTGTGGGGAATTCAAGGAAAAATCCTCCTCTCCCCCACCAAGATCTCTGAGCGCTTTCAATCAAAGGAAAAAACTAATGGCAAAAAACACATTCCCTTCTTTTTATGGCAATAATGAGTTAAAATCCTGGAATCCTGGGCCTGAATCCCAGCTATTCATTCCAGTTCCTATTAATGTTTACCACTTTTCTCAGAAAAAAAAAAAGGGGGAAGGGGGGGAAGGGGAGGCCAACGAAGGAGAGAGAGGAACAAATGCCGCTCTCCCACCGGCGTTGGCGCAGGATGCTGCCAGAGCTGCTATTCCCTGCTCACATGGGTGTAGCAGCACCAGGAATGTGGTGTTTGATCCAAAACACTGTTTCATCTGTAAAAATAAGGCAGGGGGAGATTTTCTCCTGGGTGCACATCAGCTCCAGGAAAGCACCCGTGCTATTGCGTGTCCCTGTGTGCAGAGGGACAGAGGGGACACCACCCCCGGGTCTGCTTTCATCCACCTCCCCCCATCTCCTCGCTGACCCCAGCACAATGGGGTGGAGGGAGCAGCCAGTCCCAGAGTGGGAAGGGAGGCAGAGACCATCCCTGCAGCTCTGTGTGATCTTCAAGGTCCCTTCCAACCCAAACCATTGCGAGACCTAGAGCAGAGGGATGAAGGGGCTGGGGCAAAGGGACTGGGAAGCAGCGGCTGTGGCAGACAGTGGCAGTGCAAAACTCCACCATGTTTCTCTGAGAAATCCTGGGAATGGCCATCATTTCCATCAGGAAACTACTACTGGGTTTTGCTGGACCTGAGATCTCCATCCCTCCCTCCAACCCAAGGGATTTGTGACCTGCCCACACTGATAAATGAGAAGGTGCTGTTCCCCTCTGGGCTCCCATGGGCTGCTCTCAGGTCACCTTGTGCATCCCGCTGAGGTCTTTCCTACACCATCACAGCAGGGCTGGGAGAGCTCTGCAACCTCCTACTGCTCAAAATCCACTCTCAGGTCCTGGAAAACCTCATCTCTTCCCTCTCTCTGTACAGAAAATACTTTTGTGGAAGGTCTCGGTCCATTCCTTGTCTTGAAAGCAAAACGAGAAAGGAACTCTCATTTCCTCTGTTTCCCCAGAAGGTGTATTCCCTCAGAAGCTGCACTTCCCATTCCAAGGTGAGTGGTCCATCTCCCTCCTCTGGTAGCACATCTCTTGCCCCACTCCTGGACCATCTGTGACCCTCCCTGTGAGATCAGCATCTCTTGGGGTTTCACAACACCAGCAAATCAATACCTCAACTCCCCTGTGTAATACCCCCTCGGTCTGTCAAGCTCCCCTGGGTCCCATTCCAGCCTCCCAAAGCCCAAACTCCAACAGGAATGTGCAGAGGACAAGCACCAGGCAGGTGTGGAGTGGCTCCCAGGGAGCAGCTGCAGTCTCCACCACAGCCCTAATTGGATTCACAACATGACGAGGTCAGCGAGAAGAATCAAAGCCGTGGAAAGAAAGACGCTGTATTCTTGCTTCCCAGACAGAGAGGGAGGAGAGGGAGAAGCCCCAAAAGCAGTATCCAACAATGCCACCGAGCCTCGGCCGGCTGGGAGCATTCAAATTGTCAACAAGCCTGTAGAAAAGGCAGACAAATTCCTGTTTTGTACTTGGGAAGGAGCCAGGTGATGTAATCATCTTCGAGGATGATGGTGGAATACTTTCCATTCCAGCAGTAACTCAAGATGTAAAATAGCAGCCACTAAAGTTAAACATTGCTAAATCAGCCTGCCAGGGCAGCACCCACCTAAGGGGGTGTAGGGAGAGGGCTGATGGGGCAGGGCACACTCAGCATTCACCTTCCACACACCATGAGGCAACAGGGTGTTTCAGAGATGGCAGAAAAGCTGTTTGCTAAATGAGGCAGTTGTGGCTATTTTAGGGTTGCAATGTCAGTAGCAGTCAAATAAAGCTGTGCCAGCTCCAGGACTGGGTCAGCGAGGGATTAAAGGAAGGTAGGGATAGTGCAACCAACCTGTGTGCACTTAGGGAAAATAGATTAAGGCAAATTAGCCTTGTACAGGTTTCTGATGCAATTACAAGATTGACTGGGGGGTAATGGCATTAATGTCACACACCCGAACCTCTGCAGAGCCTTTCCCTGGCTAACACACGGGATATTTTGATTCTGAAATCAGTGGCTCCACCGACACTGTGGGACATTCTCGATGAATTAAAACTTGGCAGGGAGAGGCGGCGCGGCCAGAGATCTGAGCGGGGCTGTTTCTGCTGCAGCCAACAAATGTGGTTCGTGCCTCTGGGCTGTTTAACATTTTTATCAATGACCCAGGAGAAAGCCCAAAGCGTTCCCAATAAAGTTAGCTGTTGACATGGAAGCTGTGGTGTGGTAAATAGTGAGAATGATGGGTTCCTGATACAGCAATCCCGATGCCCTGGGGAGCTGGGCACAAGCAAAGAACGTGCATTTCAGTACAAACATGTGTCAAATCACACCTACAGGGACAAGGATGCAGTCCCAGTTCTCCCAGTCCCACAGCGAAGGACAAGGATCCTTCAAAAGCATCCAGAGAAATGCCATTGCCAAAATGGTTAAACAAAGGGGGGATGGAGGCAGAGGGAATCTCAGCATCCCCTCTGGCATGCAGCTGATCACCATGAGCAGCCTGTATGTGCGGAGCTGGGTCTGCCAAGAGAAAGGCTAAAGCAGTGCCAAGGGCTGGGAAGAGCCAAAAAAGTTGGCTGAAAACCTTACCAGAGGACCAGGGGCCAAAGATTACCCTTAAACAGGCACACGGAGCACAGAGGTGTGGCAATGGACGAAGCTCTCCGAGGTGGGAGCGCCAGGCACAGCGGGGTAAGAAGGCAGGGACAACCTCTGGAAGCATTTAACGGGCAGTTCTCTGTCTCTGGAAACATTTCCAGCACAATTGGCTGTATCTGCTCCAGTTCAACCAGGAATGCTTCCTGGAAGAACTCGATTACCCCTAGAGCCTTACAATTTATTGGCCGGGTCCTGCACTATCAGTGGAGGCCCAGACCCGAAACAGGCACAGAGCCATAAATAGCCTCTTATCATGAAAACATCACGTCCTCGTGGGCCGTGACTGTGAGACAGCTCGGACAGACCCTGCTCCGGCACATTGGGAAGCTGCTCCAAGCCCTCAGCACGTACTTGGCCCCCTCCAAATCCCAAGCACAGCTTGGCTGCTTCCCACCCTCTGTGCTGGAGGGACGGCTCAGGGCCCTGGTCACACGTGCCTGTCACGCCTGCGCCCGCGTCCCCCACACACAGTGGGGTGGTGGCCGGTCTGCTGCCCTGGACATCAAAATCATGGCAGGGAAGGGGACACTGCTGAGCCCTTGGGCTCCTCTCAGGGGAGGCCCAGCTCCACCTTGAGCTGGAAAATCAGAGAATCCCAGAATGGTTTGGGTTGAAAGGACCTTAAAGCCCATCCCCATCCACCCCTGCCATGGGCAGTGACACCTTCCACTATCTCAGGCTGCTCCAAGCCCCGTCCAGTCTGGCCTTGGACACTGCCAGGGATCCAGGGGCAGCCACAGCTGCTCTGGGCACCCTGTGCCAGGGCCTCCCCACCCTCACAGGGAGGAATTGCCTCCTCATATCCCATCTATCCCTGCCCTCTGTCCATTTGAAGCCTTCCCTGTGTCCTGTCACTCCACCACTTGTCCTCAGTCCCTGTCCAGCTCTCCTGGAGCCCCTTTAGGCCCCGCAAGGGGCTCTGAGCTCTCCCTGGAGCCTTCTCTTTTCCAGGTGAGCACCCCCAGCTCTCCCAGCCTGGCTCCAGAGGGGCTCCAGCCCTCAGAACATCTGCAGGGCCTCCTCTGGACTCTTTCCAGCCACTCCACGTCCTTCTGATGTTGGGGATCCCAGAGCTGGGGGCAGCATTGCAGGGAGGTCTCACAAAAGTGGAGCAGAGGGGCAGAGAACAGAGAAGAGGGCCAAGGAGAAGACAGCTGCCAGCCTCAATCTGACCTGGCTTCTCCTCTTCCCCTCAGGTCACCAGCTCCTCTCCTCCACAGGCCTACAACCCCAAGGGATGACACCACACATCTCTGACAGCCACAGAGTGTCACCACCAGCTTCTGCAGGGCAAAACCATCCCTTGTCACCCCAGCACAACGCGGACTCCCAGCGCTCGGTGCTGTATGAGCACAACAAAGAGAATGCAGGGACCAGAGATATCCTGCTGTGATGGAGAGGAGCTGCAGAATGCACGAAGGGTTGAATTGCTGGGAGCAGCAGCCATCAGCTGCTGTCCCTGAGCAGGCACAGGCTGTGCTGCAGCGTCCATCCGCTGTCCAGCCAGCCCGGCGAGAGCGGCAGCACAATGGCTCTGCCTCCGCTGTGGCTGAGCGGAGCCAATGGATACGGGAGGCAGAGGGAGAAATACGCTTAATGTGCTGCATGGGAGGGACGGGGAGGGGAGGGAAGGGGGGAGGCGCAGACAAAGAACAGGGAGATGGAGAGAAAAGACGCAGGCAGGGAGCAGAAGGTGAAGCAGGGAGGACGGGGCTGGGGGAGGCGCGTGCGTGGAGCCCCTCGCCAGCGAGGAGCTGGGGAGCGAGCGGAGAG
>VZRS01012338.1:7807-38557 GCA_013398055.1 Ifrita kowaldi
GCCTGTCCCCAGGCGGGGTGAGACGGCTCCCGCCCGCTCGGCCGGTCCCCCGCCGGCCCCCGCCCTCCCGCAACTCCCCCGCAGCCATCAGCGGGCCGGGGCGCGGCCGCGGAGGGGCCGGGAGAGCCCCGGGGGGCTCCCTGTGCTCCCCCATCCCCGCCGGTACCCGCGGCAGGGCGGGATGACGGTCCGGAGCATCCCGGCCCCCGCAGGGCTCTGCCGCCCGCCCCCCTCCCGAGCTGTACCTGCGGTGCCGGGGGTCCCCGGGGCAGCCTCCGGGCTGGCACCTGCTCCTGCAAGCCGGGTCCTGCTGGCAGTGCTGTTCTAGGAGCAAACCCGAGGCCTGCCCTTGGACGGCTGGCAGGATGAGGCCTTTATTATTTTTTTTTTCCAGGGTGCTGGCTGGCTGATATTTACATAATATCTCTGCTTAAATGTGACCTCGTCCCTAATTGGTGGCTTCCTTTCTGTTTTCTATGGCAACACTACAGAACAGATCCCTCCAGGGGGCTGGCTGAGAGGGGTATCTGCACACACTGTAATCTTTCTCTCTTGGTTTCCCATCAAGACTGGTTTGTTCCAGTGAACGGATGAGATTTTAAAAAAAGTTCTTTCCATCAGCCCTTAAAGCAATGGCTAGGCCTGCAAGTCACTGCAGATTTACAGGATCTCTGAATTAGAGGAGGATGGAGTGAACACAGGCTTAACTAACAAGCAAGAATTATTTTTGTTAGTTATTTATATATTTACTAGCCTGACTGATAACTTCCGTGCACCAATTAGACAATCCTAAGAAATTATGTTAATTTTAACTGATGGTATTTATTTATTTTAAAATTAATANCTAAGGGAAAAAAGTGCATCCCGGGGCGGGGCGAGGCTGTGCCCCTCTCCGCTCGCCCGTCCGTGCCGGTGACCCGACGGGCGAGGAAGCCTCGGGAAGGGCNAGAATTAATGGAGGAAGAAAGAAAAGAAATCCTAGGAAATTTTGTAAGGGGAAAGGACCCACTTCATTCAGAGACTCCTTTTTCTCCATGAGATCCCTGCCCTATGCTTAGAACCCATCATGTGGACACAGTAATGTCTTTTCCTACATGGTTGGTCTCACTGACAATAAGCGTGATGTGTCTATGTATTTATGCAGGAGTAGAAATCTTATTAGGGTCTGCTGTGTTTCATCTCTGTGAGACTCCAGCTTTGGCTTCAGGTTTTACATGGCAAGGGGTGAATATCTTTGTGTTGGTATTCCAAAACCTGCTGAAAATAAATGTTTTGTGATTTTAAGACACACTAATTCATAGTGCATTTAGGCAGGAAGGCTTTTCTGAAGACTTTTAAATTCTGCCTTAATTATCTTTTGAGATGGTGTTTTTGTTCTGCATTGAAAAAACACATGCCTTACTGTTAATAATGCTAAAATTAGTTACAGAAGCTGGGATGCTCTGTATGGCTTAGAACATTTGTTTTCAGTCTCTGCTCTGTTTGTACTTCTTGGTCCACTGGGATGACTTTGTTTCTTGCACCTGAAGTAGTGTGGGCTGTTTTGAGGTTTGAGGTTTTTGTTTGTGGATTGGTGCACGTAGTTAGGTTGTTAATACAAAGTGAATAGATACATTCGAGATTTAAACAGAAAGGCCAAAAATCTTGCATCTCGTAGAAGAGGTGATTCTTCTTATGGGTGGAGAGATCACTGTTTGGAGAGGTGCTCTGCAACTTCAAGGAGGCCAACCCTAGGACTCCTTCACTGAGTCACTGGAGCTTGTCTGCTGCAGTAAATAGCAGACTTACACAAGTACTGTAAAAGGCCATTGGTGTAGAGATTTGCCTAACATATTTAAGTTCTCCTGCACGTAGATAAAGGCTTTTTATTTCCATTTGCTTTTTGGAAATGCTCTGAGCAGCGCTCACTCTCCACTTAAATGCATGCTCCTTTTGTGTCTTAGATTGTCGTTACGGGAATGCAAGAGTTGGAAATATCCTCAAAAGAGGCCATGTGTTGAACCATATGTGAGGCATAAATGAGGCTTGAATTGAAAGAGATGTGCTCTGTTAAAATGTTAATCGCAGCAAACAGTGATGGAGGAGAGGTTGCTTAAGATTTTTCTCTTAGAGGTCCATCTCATTCAAGCTCGTGTTTTGTTTTCCATAGTTAGTACGTTTATGTCTGCAGCACCATCTTTGTTACAGTTTATCCCAGCTCTGCTGTCAGTTTCTGCCTGTAAGTATTATTTGTCAGTATGCAAATGTTTATAGTCACTTTCATGTGTAGATTTTTTTCTTGTGGAACATTTTGTTTAGATTATGATAGAAGAGATGGGAGATGCAGGAGTAGCAAGTATATGAAGAAAGAAATGGGCCTGGGCTGTATTTCTGGATAGTGCAAGGCCAGATGAAGCTGGCATAAATACATGTTAGGGAACAGAAAATACTGAAAAATGTGAGGTTGGATTGCCCCTTTGTATAGAAGCAAGGTTGGTTGCATGCTGCCTCTGTCTAAGAGGATATATGGACAGGTAACACTGGTTATTGCATCTCCATTTATTAATTTTGAACCAAAGTTGCTCTGCCATCAAGCAAAGAAAACATCAAACCCTTCCTCATGTCCTTGTCTGTAATCCTGATTTTTGTTCTTTCAACTTTCACTAACTCTGTTCTCCTTCATTTTGAAGGCACAATATTCAGCCTTAATTGCAGCTTTGTGCACTGATATGCACAAATGCATTCCATCTCTTTTTGTTTCTCATTAAAAAAAAAGTTCCGTATTTAGAACAATTGCTGATTTAGGGTACTTATTGCAATGTTACTCAGCATTAGTAAGGAAAATCAGTTTCATGGTCATTTTTTCATAGTTTATTCACATGATACAATAAAATATCTAGAGTTAATGATCTAAAAAAGTGGGTTTTTTCCATCTTGGGAAGTTTTACTCCTGTATGCAAATTTTGTTACTTCTGTTTAATTTCTGCTAAGTTTTTTTAAAATATCAAACTTTATCAGCCCTACCTTCCACAATAGGGAAAAATCTATAGTAATTCAATCAAAAAGGTATAGATTCATTGTCAGTGGGGCAAAATGGAACCACAGTGTAGTTTAAACTTATTTTTCATTCATTCTTTCTCCACGATACCCATCCTTTCTCCATGATTTCCATCCTTTGCACATTGTTGTCAATCATAGAACTTTTTCTTTGGCAGATGGAATGCTTTTGTGGGCCTTTCTTAGAGATCACTAAGACTTGGTTGGTTGCTTCCTTGCTTGCAATATTTCATCTGTTTAATTGTCTAATAAGAATGGCAGCTGAAGAGAAGCTTCTGCCATGTGCTGTGGTAGGTGAGGTCTTCCCCTTTTCCTCTCAACACAATCCAAGCTCATAGATCTGGCATTTAATTCCACAGCTGCCTTTGGATTTGATGCACTCTTTCTTTACCATATAGGCTCTCAAACACATGCATAAATGCACATGAAGAGCCAGATGTATTCGGGAAGCTCCCACCTGGAGCTCTTAATTTAGACAGGAATGGATAAGGTGCTTGATATAGTGAGGAATGCCGTGGGAATTCTGTTATTTTATTTTTGTTCTGTTAGGCACAGAAACTTGTAGTCACTCTGTATCTTGTTCACAATGGGAAATTACGTGTCAATGGCAATTTCTAATTTATCTTTATATCCTTGGTTTTAAGAAAAGGTTGCCTAATGCAGATTTTATAAAAATATAAACATATATATGCAGTTGTTTTGGTGCTGTCCTGTTAACATGCTGAATAACCCAATAAATTGAAACCAGCTTCTGGAGGTGAAAGTCTGAAAGGGAAGGAAAAATCACTTAAATGGTGAAATGTTTAGAAATAGTGAACAGACTTTTTTATAGTAGTTACGTCATCCTCAAACAGTCAACATTGGTTTGCTTTGGCTTTACTTTGTTTTTAGTGGAAGATGGCTGAAGGACATCTTTGTTTTGTTCTGATAATAAGAGAACTTTGATGTAAATATTAGTTCATTTGTTGCTTGCAGATGTTTTTAAAAACCTATATATTTAATCTGCAAGTTGGCATTCTGTAATCAATGTAAAATTAAGAGAGGAGCTATTTATATTACGTGTATTTGTTCGTGTGTTGCGTACTTGTTCTCTACTAAATGCTGAGTGTAGCCACAACTGTAGGAGGATCAAGATGTCTCTCCTAACTCTTTGAAGTTTCTGTTCAGTTTTCTTCTCACTTTTAGTCCATCTTAACACCATGTTGCCCATTTTCTAGCCCCCTACCATGACAGTAAGGGAAATGAGAGCTGTTTCAGAAAGTATTTTTTTCCTATTTCCTAGTGCCCTTTAAATTTAACTTTCATCCTCTTCGATGACTGACAGTTGTCCTCCATTTCAATTGTCTTTGACAAGACATTATCACTGAAAGCTTTTAGTTGCTCTGTGATAGCTCTTACCTTTCCATCCAGGAAGGAAGTGTCAGCAGTGTCACACAGCTGCATTTTGTAGTTTCACTTTTGATTTAGCGCTGATGCTCAGCATGTGCCACAGATGAAATGCTTGGCTTCCTGGGTGGAACCTCAGTAAATGGTGTCCCTTTGGCTATGGTCAGCATAGTTGTCAGCCTTCATTATGGACACTGTCTGCATATCTGGTTGGTTTGACTTTGCTGTGCAGGGGAGGAGGTGATTTTTTTATTTGCCACTGTGAGTATAACACACTAAAATATAATCCTAACATTATCTATTATTTTAAGATGGTGTGAGCCAAGTGGTATGTTGGTGTAATTGAAATTGATGTGCTATTATTGTTGTTATTATTATTGTTTATGTGGTAAGAGTAAGAATGAGCCACTACAGAACAATCCTCCATGGATTCTTCCAAAGTTACCTTATTGCTCTTCTTCAACAGTCAGAACAAGGAACATCTTATCCAACTAGACTATTTTAGCAAGGCTTTCCAAAATGTCAGTGATTATAAGGCTGGGATTTCATTTTCTTTTTCTATTTTCTATCTAGAGCAGTATCCAGCATCTGGTAGCTGTTTATTTACTGCTCTGTAATGCTTCTGTTTATGCAAAAAAAGTGTCCAATATTCTGCATTTCTTCTTACTAGCTTGCATTTGAACTACTACCCGAAGGTATAAGCCTTGTTTTCTTGTGAACTGCTAATTCTCTGAACAAGCTTATTATCCATGTTTATAAATACTTGTGGTGATGTGATGCATGTCTACCCTGAGTCTAATCAGGACGTGTTGCTAGGGTGAAGGTTTTACTTTGTGAGACAGTGGTTCTCATTCTGTTTGAGTCCCTAAGCTGCAAGTACTTCTCTGATTTTGGAGTAAGTGCTTCATGTAGTTCTTTCTGCACTGTCTGGATGTTTGTCCCTGTCAGGCTGGAGAGAGTGTGTTGGGAGGTGCTCCTTCTATAAACTACTTAGAAATAAGAAATGAGACCCCAAGAATAGACCTTTTTTTCCATATCAAGGTGTAAAGCACCACTTTCACAATGTTTTTGCCTTACGTTGATCTACTTGAGTCACGTCTTGGCATTTCCTGTAGAACAGATCATGTCTCAATCATTCATTGCTAAGCTTGTTAGGTATAGACTATGATTATACTCAGCTAATTTAGTGTGGCAGACTTTTATTTCTTATAAAAGAATTAATTACTTTTTCCTCTTGTGTCCTTTTCTGAACTCCCTATTTCTTAAACCAAAAAGAAAGATCTGGAAATAAATTTTATTCCACCTTCCTATATCGATGTTCTTTGAGTTTCACTCATTTTAAGGAAGACCAACTGATAATCTATCTGCGCTATGGCAGAAGGAAATAGTTCAGCTGACCAGTAAGGACAATGGACTTAATTCTCACAAAGGCAGACTTCAGCTTCTCTGTGCAGCATAATCCTTCTCAAAATAATCATCCTATTAGCTTTTGCGTGAGGCTTTGGCCTCTACCACGTAGGATGGGAGGATGGGATGGGCTACTGTGCCCCAACACTTATGATCTGTTCTGGTAATTCTGAGTTTTTTAGTAAAATAGCAAACTCTTACTAAAAATTTTAGTTACATTTGCTGTAGCCTGGCTTCCTACGGAAATGAGCCTTAAATGCTTCTGCTGTCTCTCATTCCCATATGACTAATTTTTGCATTTGTTGGCTAATTTCAAACGGCATGTGTAAAAAGGGTTGAAGTCTTGAAGATAAATCTCCTGCTCCAGAACTCAAGATGTATATGCTTGATTGTGAAGGTTAGATGAGTCTTTTTTGTATTTTTAATCAAGTTTCACTGGTGAATGGCATGAACTTGTGTTCTTTGCAATGAGTCGCTTCGAAAAATGAATCTTTTGGACTATTTTGTTCCTGACAGCTCATGATATCCCTTTATTAACGTTTTCTAGTTTGGTTTGGTGGTGGGTTTTTTGTTTATTTTGGGTTTTGTCTGGCTTTGTTTGGATTTTTTAACAGATTGCCATCATATACTGAAATTTCTTAGGATTTTTTAGATTCTACATTCAACCATCCAGGAGGTTGGGGCTATTACTACCTCTTGCAGTAAAAACTCCAAGGCTTTTCTGCATTCAGCTGACTGTACCAACCTTGCCTTTATGTCAATAACAAATACCATATGTATATATTATTGTTTGCAGATTTTTTTTTTTTTTTGCTACTGTCCATTGTGTAAGAAAGCCTGAAATATTTTTAGGTTTTTTTCTACTTTTTTTCTCCATCTTTTCACCTCAGCCTTTCCTAGATGACGTGTAGTCTACTTCTTCATCAGAGAAGGGAACCATGACGATGGCCACGGTTAGGTATATCTGAGCTAGATTTTGTCTGTCTGTTTAGGGAGCTATTAGGAATCTAAAAAAGCTGTGGTTTCTAAGAGTAAAAATTTAAATGCTGAGAATTTTGTGTGCATTCATAAATGTGCACTCAGAAAACACTCCAAGAATTAATATATGGATAAATCTGTTTGTGGAGACAGCGTATCTGATGAACTGGGTAAAATAGAAGATTCCTGCATGCTAGCACTTTTAACATAATTGCATAATAATGATAAATTATGCTTTACGAGGGGATGTGTTGGAGATATGTCTGATTTAAACAGTGTTTAAGCTCTAATCACAGCACTTAGTGTACTTAATATAAATATTGTCCAGGAACTGAGAGAGGCTAATCCTTCAAATAGCACAAAAGCAACACAGGATTCCAGTTATTTGCTATTTGCTATTTCTCACACAAAGCAAAAGAATATTTAAAATCTTTATAGGGATGTGTTCCCTTATCATTTGAGGTGATAAATACAGTGCATTTCTTAAGGTTTAGAACTGTCAATATAAAATCAGTAAAGCAGAGCCATAAATATGATTTTCAAGAGTGATAATTCTAATCTGCAGGAACGTCCCCCCAATATAAAGAGCATATTTGCTCTTTTGTACTGTAGCTTTTGCACATCTGATGCAAAAATGCATTGCTGCTTCAGCTGCCACAATCAGCTGTAACTTCCATGTGGAGTTGGGGAGCTAGATAAAATCCATGGTCCTGCCCTGGAATGCAGTAATTGCCAGCTCCTTACTGGGAGGTGGGACTGAATGTGTGAATCTATCACAGCATGAATCTTAGATGTGTGGAATAACTCTCCTGCTCTAGTTATTCCAGATACTCTGGAATAACGTCTCTGTTTCTAAGGAAATTATTTTTATTGGTATATAAATATATTGGGGGAAGGAAAAATTAAAATGGATGCTGTACTCCGAACTGTCTGTAAGGGACTATTTCCATGGTCAGCCTTCATGTGAAAACAAGTCTGAAGAAGCTGTATGGGAAGTAGGTAAGTCAAGAATGGTGAGAAAGATGCAGAAGGAAATGAGTGAGTTAAAAGAATATGCTGCAGAGAAAATAAGAAAGAGTGGGCGTCTATGTAGGCAGCTTTGTTGATGTCAAAATGCTACATGTTCTTATTTTGTTGTACTTTGTCGTGATGGAGGAGTGCATGTTCTGCACAGATTAAGCCATGTCATTCTGTTTTCTGATACAATTTTTTTTAATGTGGAAGGAATCATTAAGTCTGAGATACATTCTTTAACAATGAAACTGTGCAATATGAAACTTACTTTTGGGGGTTTTGAATTACACAAACTGTTTTTTCTTTTTCCTGTCCCATATTGCCTGAGATGTGCCCCACCCTGTGGGTGATAGAAGTGTTGTCATGGCTTCTCCCTTGCAAAGGTTGTAGATTTTTAAGTAGAAAAGTAAGAACCCTCTTGATACTGACTCATTTGATTCTGATCTCAGCTACAGTCTGTATAACATGGATCCATCATCCATACATTCATCAACTTTATTGCATGTGTTCTGAATTTACAATGGATGTAAATAACAACCAGTCTAGGCAATGAGGTTGACAGCAGTAGTTACACTCATTGTGACCCTGACCTCTGTGCACGGGAAGAGCTGCTACAGTTTTGGGGCTTTGATGACATGTATATCATTCTTTGATCAGCAGTAAATAATCTGCAGTAAAGTCTAAACTTCAGGTTTTTTTCCCCAGCTTTTAGCATGGCCCATGCTGCAGGTGTTTCTGACTGATGAAACCTGCCCTGAAAAGTGGGACTGTAGGTTGGTGCTTGTATATATTCTAAGGATTTGAGTAGATAGATGTGACCTTGGAGCCCCAGACTAAAACTTTAGTGATTGACAAAGTGCACAGACCTTCTTCTGTAGTAGTATCTCTCTATATTAGTGTGAAACTAACACAGTACACTTCAGAATTACAATGTGAATAAATTTAATCAGGTTGTATTGTAGTTCTGAACTCAGTAAACCTACCTGTGAGCATCCGTGTCACAAAGCTTCATATCATCCTTGCCTGTGTTGTTAGGACTTCATTGGTTGTCTTTAGTTTTGTTTTCAGTTTATGTGCTAAGCCCTTTCATTTGAACTGCCCTAGAACGTATTTCTTAGCATTTTTCAATGGACTTAAGTGTTTTTGGGGAGCTGTATTCTTCATCCACTGATACATTTGACCTCCAGCTACGTGTGCTCTGTGTTTGAGTCTGTTCTGTTTGGTGGCAGACCTCATACCTGGATGAAGTCTTCCAGATGGTGGAGACAACATGTAGAAGGCACTGGAAATGCACAAGCATTTTTGTGTTTGTTTCTGAACTTGGAGTTGTTGACTGGTCATGAGGGGGATCTTCTGTGTGCTAACCAGCCAGACCACAGTTCCTGGCTATGTAGTTTTGCCAGTGTCGGTAATTGCTGTGGACTCTTGGTAGACTGACACTCTGGGTGCAGGACAGGTGGTATATTCTTACTGCATCCCAGTCCCTAGTAGGTTTTGCCTGACAAGAAATGGCTGTGCCTTTGAAGCGGGGGAATTCTTGCAGTCTGTGCATGCAGTTGTTTCCCTCATTGTTGCCACTGAGATGGCTACGGCAATAAAGAAGGCAGTGACTATTGCCCTGAGAGTGCTGGTTTGTCAGGTCGCTACAGGTCTGTGAGCCTCCGGCTGGGCATTGGGAAGTGAGTGTTTGGTGCAAGACTGCAGTGAGTTGTGCAGGTGGTGGGTGCTCCTGCCTACTGAACACATGAGGAGAGTCAGTTTTGAGACTGGTTTTTCTGAATGGCTCTGTCAGTAACATGTGTGCCTACAGCTTCCATGTTGCATGGAGCACTTAAGCAGGGAAAATAATGCTTGTGTTTTGGTAGCTGTCAGCCGACCTACATCAGTGTGGAACTGCTCAGATGTTATGCATTAGGTGCTGAGGTATTATCTGTTTTTGGCAAATAGGATTTAACTTTCTCTAAGTAACATATCAATTGTCTTTCTTAATGTTTTGAGAACTTTGTCATTAATTTCTGCTGTGGCTTTTGAAACTGTTCTTGGCTCCAGGGTGTTTGGTGGAAATGCTGCATGTGACATGCATTTAGCTGCCTGAAGGTGCTGCGTGCAAACACCACTGGTATGGGATCTCAGCCATTGCTGTCCTCATTGTAACCTGATTCTTTGTCTTTGTAAAAGCCACTGTTACAGAAACGATAAACATTTCATCTTAACTTAAATTTGGGGTAGGTGAGAGTCAACCTGATTGTGTTCTGGATCTGTTGTAGCAAACTGCAGGCCTCTCCCCTACATGTGCTTTAGGTGGATATTAACTTAGAGACCCGTGGTACACTGGAGTTCTGTCTTGTTACACTTCTGGGGTAACACATAAAATTGTACTAGACTGGTCAAACAAAACATCCAGAGCAGAGAGATGGCTTGAAACACGTGTTAAAATTCCTGAGCAAGGCTTCTGTGAAATTATTAATAATTTCTCTTCTATGGAAAACTGTCAAGTAGTTCTGGATTTGTTTCCTACTTTTTTTTTTAGGTAAATATTTTCAGTGTACTCCACTGAGATGTTGTGGCTCACTGACAGCAAAAATGATTCCCTTTGGAATCTGGTCCTGCACATGCACTCACCATTCTCTGACTGCAGATTACCTGGTTTGTTCCTGTTCTTCTTTCCTTGACCACTGCTGTCCTTTTGACTTACAGCCAGTTAAACAAGATCAAATGCACTCTAGCTTGGCATCTCTTTACAGAGACTTCATCCCATTGATTAGGGAGTTCTTATTTTTTCAGACGTTTTTACAGTATGTCCCAGCACCATCTTCTGTGCTGTATGAAGCTTATAGATCTGACTGGAGCAGTATGCTCTGGGATTCTCTGGTTAGCTAATATTCTGCATTGTGGTATCCAGGGTTGTTTGACTTAGGTGAGCAGGATGTTGGAGAAATGGTGGTTGAAGACTTAAATGCTGTTTAAATAAACATAAACTAATAAATACCTGAGTCCAAGAGGAATGTTGGAAATGAGTTGCAGGAAATCCTGACTTATAGAGCTGGCACTGAAGACTGTCGACCCTGGGTTCTGTCATCTGGGCTTCAAACTAGACTGGGTAGTACCTATGCAGACGTGAAAATGAAGCTTTACCCTATAACCATGGCAATAGGAGGTTCAAAGGCAGCTCTGTATTGGCGATGTCTTTTCTGCATGCTGTTAGTAGTATTTTTCTGATAAACAGCTTAGAATAAGCTTGCAGTGTAGTATGCAATATTGGTCTCAATGGGACTGTCGGGTTAAAACCGTGTTTTGGTTTTGGCAATCCATAGTTTCAAGCAAATCAATTAAATATCAAAGCTTCATTACTTAAGCAGTTCCATTAAATTTTTTGTTTCTTTCTCTGGTTTTGTAATATTGGAGTAGACTGCTGTGGTGTTTGTGTTCAAAATCATATAAAAAGTTAACTATTTTTACTACAAGAAAAAAATAAAAAAAAGCATTTCTGACAACACTGGGTTTTACAGGGGCCTTAACCTGCAGTTGGTGGCCAGACTTTTATATTTGAGTGATTTTTACCTTGGGTATGCCTGTAGTGATGATGAGCAATACAGTTCAGAATTGATGTCTACATCACTGCAACTAGCAAAGAGACAATCTGCCAGCTGGATCAGAATTTGACTCTGCTTCTGTTCCTGAGTATATGTGTGAGGAATAATACTCTCTGTGCAGAGATTTATTTCATCCTTTAATGCCAGGTGAATTTGATTTCCTTCGTCTGTGTTTGGAGCACTGGCTTTGGAAGTATGTCAAGGAGACAAAGCTATCATCCTGTTCCTGATAAGGCAGAAAGCAGTGTACTCAAAACTGATGGTTTGTTTAGTTGTTCTGCCTATCCACATGGCAGGAAAGGAATAATTGCCTTTGTCATCCTTCTGGACAAGATACTGAGCCAGTAGGAAGATGCCTTGTTCATAATATTGACCTGTAAGTTGGAGCCCAGCTTTGCATTTTCTAACCTGGCTAAAAGTCATTCTATTTTTGATAAGTAAAATTTATATGCTGATATTTTATGTCTCTGTACAATAATTTCCATATTATTGTATACCTAGTTGGTACTCGTCCTCTTTTTTCTTCGTAGCATGATTTCTCACTTACTGAGGTTTTCTTCCTTCTTTGTTCATGGAGCACCTAAGCCTCCTCTGTAACTTGAATTTCAGCTTTTTCTGGTATCTGTTTCATTCTGCATTTTCTTCTTACATAATTGCTTATTTTCTTCCATTGAGATTATCTTTCTTTGTAGGATTGAATATATATTTCAGTCTGCACAGATCATCTTGCATTTGTGTAATGCACTTTTATGAATATTCATAATATCCTTATGCATTTGTAATAATAAATGTTAGTAATCAGATTCAAATTTATCTTTATAATGCCAAAGAAATATATTTGATAATAAATTTTACTGGTACTAAGCATGGGATTTATCTTTCTGAATTCAGCATCAGCTTTTTACTTGAAGAACATGTCATGCTGGACGACTTTAAATTTCCAGAGTATTTCCAGTGTTTTTGTTGAATGATTTTTTTTCTGACTTGTCCTTACATTAAGAAAAGTGACCTTTTCTTCTTTCTTTAAATAGCAAGCCACTTATTTTCTAATTTCTGATTTTTGCTTTTAGTTAGCTTACTACTGGCTTACTAATATTTTTTTCTTTTTCTCTTTGAGTGAGTGCAACCACCCTTCTAAATTTTGAATATGTTATAAATAGTTTATTCAGAGCTTGAGGCTCAGTCAGAATGCTGAGTCATTGTTTAATGCCAGGGTTTCCACTGATTGTATTGTTTCCTTCCTTGACATACAGGTTAGCTTTCTTGATCTTGAGAAGAATGCTAAAAATCAGTCTTTCAGTTTATCAAAGCCACATTTAGAGAAAATTAACTTTTAGACTTTCCCTTCTCAATCTTTCACCTCATTGTGCAATATGTGATGCACACAAAGCCATAGGTGCTGGTTCAGTGCCTGGCCCCTTTTCTGCAGTTCATCCCAATGACCAGGTCATTGGAGGAGGATTCATGTCTCCCTCTCTCCCAGAGAGAGCTGCATGAAAGTGAATGTGTTTCACGTGAATAACCAAGTCCATGCCAAAATTTATGGTATAATGGAGGCCATTATTTGTTGTTTTTCTGTCATCAAGTTTTTTAAATAAAATATTTAAGTAAAATAAATGTAAACTGTTTATCATTGAGACGCCTCATTGTTTCCTTTGTGAAGAGCTAAGTAAAAGAACTTCCCACTGGACTTCAGCTTTGCAGGGAAATAACTAGCATTTGAAGCCAAGATACTATGTTTATGGTCTGTTTGCCTTGTTTGTTTTTGGGAATGCCGTATCTCCATGCCTAGTGTAGTTGCTATGCTCTGAATCTTGAAATCTGTGGACCTGGTATAGTAACAGAGAAGGGCATTCTCGTGCCTCAGAGAAAATGTGATGTTCAGAAATGACATCTCTTTGAACTGCATTTTTAGTGCTTTTCCTGTATATGCAGCATCAGCAGACACAGTGTAGAGAAAGCACCTAGTGACACTGAAATTCAAACTGTGTTTGTATGCATAGACATTTTTTGTGTTGGGATCATTTATTGAGATGAACTTCAAGTTAAGAACCCTTTAAACACAGCCAAATCTGTAAATGACAGGAACTGAAGTTGTGTGATGCAATGACAAATTGTAATGATGAATTCTTAACTATTTCTTCTGTTTGTAGTAGTGTTATTCCTGTCCTTGTTTCTTACATCACTGTTTTGCATTTCATGCTGTGCTTGATTTCAAGCGATAGTATGATTGTATTTGGCAAGGTGTTCACAGTAGACAACTTGGGTCAGAAAGCATGTTCTGAACAGCTTCATCCTTTTCCCTGCTCCTTTCACCATCTATAATCTTAATGTGGTGCTTTTCCCATACACCTTTTGTCAGTACAGCTGTCTTTCAGCATGCAGGAGTGAACTAAACTGCTTTTAGCATTTCATTAATGCCACTTTTGATCAGCCGGCAGATGTTGCCGCGTGACCGGCGCTCGCCCTGGCCCCGCTGATCCCCACGTGCCATATGTGCCTGCCGGGCAGGTGGCTGGATGCAGGACCCTCAGCTGGAGAAGCCTGACTCTCAGAGGATGCTCTCTGAAAGATGAAGACATTTCTAAGATGGATGAGCATCCTTGTCGGTAGATTTTCAAGGCAAAAAGAGGCCACTGTGATAATAACTCACTTAACATATAATTTGAGTCCTAAAGCATCTTTCAATAATTTCTGCATGTGTTCATTGACTTGTAAATGTAGGCATCTGCTCTCTCAAGTGAATGCTCTAGTGTCAAAGAACTTACCAATTTTTTTTACTTACCTAATTCCATTGAGTACGTATTCCCCTGCCTTAGGAATCTCTTCTTAGTAACAATGAATGTAGTTATACAGCAAATACAATACAAATAAAGGTAAAGATTCTGTGTTATAAATATGGGCTAAATTAGGCAGAAGTTTATTTTTAGGCTACTGATTATATTGATGATTGCCATTTTTAAGAAGAGTACTCTTCGTGCTGTGCAGCAATTTTTACAATGAAATTGTACTCACATCATTGAGTTGATATGAAAGAGCAGGGAACTTGCTGGCAGGCATATCTGGGTTTGGCTGCAGTAACTCATTAGAAGGTCCTAAAGTAGGATTATGTAAATGGGACCCTATCTTGGGTTAAATATAGTTCTGTAGTTTAATCTAATATGTGGCTGCCATAAAGTCTGTGTTGACTGGCAGCAGTAGTCTGATTTGTCCACCTTTTCAGTGCTATGCTTAAAACAAGACAATGAAAACATAAGATTCCATCTTTAATGGAATTCATTGTGAGTTATTGCTGTTATGTAGGGTGGGGTGGGTTTTTAAAAAATGAAAATATTAATTAACAGGTCAAACTGGAATAAACTTGAAATATGTACATCACAATTTTCACTAATGTATTGTATCTTAATCAAGTTATAAAAATAATTACTGACTTTTCCTGATGTCGGATTTAATCCTGAAGGGTGTTTCTTTAAAAGTATAGATGATGTTAGTTATAAAAAGCTATAAAATAAAATACACAATTTTGCATTATATCACAATCACAAAGAGAGTAAAGGAAATGTATTCATTCTATAGGAATAAGTAGATTCCCTTGGCATATTTTTTCGAACTGCTAGATTTACATTAAAATTAGAAGTTAATGACATAGTTTATAGAAACAGTGTTCCTTAGCATGACGTGGAATATTATTTTTATTTTATATTACTGCTCTATACTTCTACCATTATTTATAAGTACAATTTTCCAGGGACATTATTCTCACTTCTGGTTTCCATTCAAAAGGTTGAAAAAAAAAAACCCCAAACAGAAATAAACCCACAAATGCTCTTTTTCTAATATTAGAGTTTAGGTAGGTTTTAAACATCTTTATCAAATTCTTTGTAGGGCCTTACCTTGACCTGCAGTCAAAAATGACATTTTTTCATATAGTTGAAAAAAATATGCATCAGGATGCATATTTGTGCATGTTTATTTAGGTGGACCTGTATATGTTACTGGTTTTACATAGCAGTCACATAGATTGAAAAGATTCTCGCCAGTGCCTTGATTTAACATTTTGATCTCAAAATGCCTTTTGTTGGCACTGTGAGGTTCATTCTGCTGTTGGGGCTCTGAGCAACCCAGTTTAGTGGAAGGTGTCCCTGCCCATGGCAAGGGGTGGGAATGATCTTTATGGTCCCTTCCAACCCAAACCAGTCTATGATTCCAATCAGGACTGAATTTCACAGTGCTGAACTCTTCAAACTTCTCTCTGTTACACCATGAGCTGCGTTTCTTAGCGTAGCCTTGCATTTTATCTGTGCATGTGTGGGGTTACACCAGAGGTAAAGTTCTGTTCTGTTCCAAAGATGTTGTCAGTGCCACGTCTTCTGGAGGTGCATATGCGCATCTAGAACAGAGCGTGGTTTGAAATGAGTGAAAGCCCTAGCTGAAGACACGAAGAGCGTAATTCGTATTCATAATTGCTGTTGAAATTTTTTTTCTCAGATAAACTTGTGCAAGTCTGATAAGGTTATGCCATGTCCACCAAGTACAGTCCAGTTATAAGTTCAAGTCATAGTAGTAAATTTATTTCCAAAAAAACGAATCTGTGAGTAGCTGGGTATCTCAGTCCTTCTTTTAATTCACTGCTGCAAAGAAATTCCCTGGGTTTTAGATATTATTGCATCCTAAACAGTGTGTTTACATTAATAAGTTAGTGAGGACATAATTAATTTCACAGTCTTCATTTACTAATGAAAAGGGAATTACTTATTGGCCTTAAGTCTTTATTTGAAAGACTAGGAGCTGTGGAAATCATACATGGTATATGTGGAATAAACCAAATTCTCACAGGAGTATTTTCTTTAGAAACANAACAGAAATAAACCCACAAATGCTCTTTTTCTAATATTAGAGTTTAGGTAGGTTTTAAACATCTTTATCAAATTCTTTGTAGGGCCTTACCTTGACCTGCAGTCAAAAATGACATTTTTTCATATAGTTGAAAAAAATATGCATCAGGATGCATATTTGTGCATGTTTATTTAGGTGGACCTGTATATGTTACTGGTTTTACATAGCAGTCACATAGATTGAAAAGATTCTCGCCAGTGCCTTGATTTAACATTTTGATCTCAAAATGCCTTTTGTTGGCACTGTGAGGTTCATTCTGCTGTTGGGGCTCTGAGCAACCCAGTTTAGTGGAAGGTGTCCCTGCCCATGGCAAGGGGTGGGAATGATCTTTATGGTCCCTTCCAACCCAAACCAGTCTATGATTCCAATCAGGACTGAATTTCACAGTGCTGAACTCTTCAAACTTCTCTCTGTTACACCATGAGCTGCGTTTCTTAGCGTAGCCTTGCATTTTATCTGTGCATGTGTGGGGTTACACCAGAGGTAAAGTTCTGTTCTGTTCCAAAGATGTTGTCAGTGCCACGACTTCTGGAGGCGCATATGCGCATCTAGAACAGAGCGTGGTTTGAAATGAGTGAAAGCCCTAGCTGAAGACACGAAGAGCGTAATTCGTATTCATAATTGCTGTTGAAATTTTTTTTCTCAGATAAACTTGTGCAAGTCTGATAAGGTTATGCCATGTCCACCAAGTACAGTCCAGTTATAAGTTCAAGTCATAGTAGTAAATTTATTTCCAAAAAAACGAATCTGTGAGTAGCTGGGTATCTCAGTCCTTCTTTTAATTCACTGCTGCAAAGAAATTCCCTGGGTTTTAGATATTATTGCATCCTAAACAGTGTGTTTACATTAATAAGTTAGTGAGGACATAATTAATTTCACAGTCTTCATTTACTAATGAAAAGGGAATTACTTATTGGCCTTAAGTCTTTATTTGAAAGACTAGGAGCTGTGGAAATCATACATGGTATATGTGGAAAAAACCAAATTCTCACAGGAGTATTTTCTTTAGAAACACCTCACTGTTTTTATGACAGTCTTCTAAAGAGAGAAATAAAATTTTTATGTCATGCATTAGAAATGTAAAAAGAAGGACAATGTTTTTGGTGTACCTCAGGGGTTTTCTGGTAGAAGGAAGCTGATATATCTTAGAATAATAGTAAGAAAATATGTCTTTCTGCTAAATAACAATGAGAATTTAGTACTTGAGACCAAGCTCACCTCGATATAAGGTGTTTCCAGGAGAACCTTCCTAAATCCAGTATCCAAGGTCAGTACTGGAGAAAATGTGGTGGTTTTTTAAAACTTGTAGGAGACAAATATACTTGGTTATTGCAACACATTCGGTTTCCATTGGCTTTAAACTTCTTTTTTAATCCTCAGCTATAAGGCAAAAAAAAACCCCTGAAAAATGGAAAGGTTTTCTTTTCAAATAACGTTTTTCATGAACACTTTTTATTTAAAACTATTTCCTTGTTTTTCCTTTATTTGAATTATTTTGCCAGGCACAGAGCAGCATTTGGGAAGAACTTACAATTAACCAGTAAATTTTAAACAATCTTGGCTTTTTGTTGGCTTCCCAGAAAAACGTCTCAGATTGCATCTGAAAATACAGCTGATACTTCCTTTATTTCCTCTTGAATTTTAGTTCTTTTGAACAAGGACTACCCTGTACTATTAATTCTAGCTTTGTTGTCAAGGCAATAAATGTGATAATGCATCCAGTATGTTCTAGCATGTGTTGAAAGTATTGGAGACATGCGACATATGCTTTAACAAGATGTGGCTTTGCTAGTTTGAGTCTGTCTCTCCTTGAGCTTTTTATCTGTACCATCTTAGGTTGGGTTTTTTTCATCTGGACAAGACTTAGAGTATTTTCACAGCTGTGTTTTTGATCCCTAGATAAAGACAGCATGTTTATGTGACAAGTGGACATATTTTCAGCTAGGTTCTCCTTTTCTGCATTTCTGGAATTTCAAGTAATAATAATTGTTAATGCTATAAGTAAATTACTTTGTCCAGATTAACTTTGAAACTGATTGCTTTTGAACTCACACAGTAATTGATGCTCTTAGTATATTTGGGTGTATGTTTAATACTTTGATAGATGCTCTAGATATAAGTACTGTAATAACTAAATTAGTGCCAAACAATTTTTATTTTGGAGTAGGCAAATGAACACAAATTGCCCTCTATAGTCTGGGAGTAATATCTTGCTATCAAGATATTTTGCAGGTGTTACTATAAAAATACCTTCTATCGAAGTCAGTTTGCGTAATTTGCGTTTGAAATTGTTGAGTGCAGCATTTGCCTGAAATGTGACGCATGGATTAGTAATAGGGTTGCAAAGTCACAAGTTTCATAGTTAAGTTAGAAAATGTGGACAGAAGCTGTAAGAGAGTGGTTTCTAAGGCCAGCAGCCAGTGAACAGCTGTATTCCTGTCTGGAATTTCTCAGGTAGAAGAATGTGCAGATGAACTGCATTGAATTGCTATTGCATGCCCTAGGTGGTTACTAAACGCATCAGATTTACTGTTCATGGGCAGTAATTTCTGTTTCTTAGAAGTCTTGGCTTGCTCACTATGCATCATGTACGTATAGAGGTTCAGTCCAGACTTTTATTTATATTATTGGCTAATATGCAAATTCTTTCTAGGCAGGAAAAGTGAAAATGTTCAGGTAAAATCCAGGTCACTGCTGCCTTGCACTGTGTTTTGTATCTCTAGCTCAAATGGTCCTTGCTGTGAGACAGACCTCTGATGCTTTGTGCTGACTGTTTCATATGTGTGTCTTGCTTTTGGTGATATAATTAGAATTCCACTGAATTGAAGCACTTATTAGCAACAATTTTTTAGTTGCTAATAAAATAAATTTTATTAATCTATTTATTTATCTCTCTCAAGATCACCTGAATGGGAATAAACGTGTATATCTGTATCTCTAAGATTATTGCTAAGAAGGCTATTCAAAAGATCTCAGGGTGTTACTCCATCTTATTTTCTGACTTCAGGTTATGTAATATTTGTAAATATACTGGGTCAGTGGACATGCTTGGATTGTGGCGTGAATATCAATTCGTCTTCCCTTCACTTGAAACCAAGATGGGTATTCTTTATTAAAATTCCCAGATCATGGTGACTTCATCAGGCCAGAGATAAGGAAAAGAATAGCAATGTTACAGCATTGACATAGACTTTTGATTTATCTAAAAGCATGGGTGACAAAAAGAGCAGTAACCGAAATGTGTAATGGGCTTAGCATTTTATGTTACCTTTTTAGTGTGCTGTCATCATTCTGTAGCTTCCAACACATTTTTGCTGAACTACTGACTGAGAGGTTTGCACCAGTGCAGTGTGTTTCTTCATCATCATTCTGAATTCCCTCTTTCCTTTGCCATGCTTCCAAAGGATAAAAAAACAAGTTAATTTTTGAGATACAACTTGTCTTTTTCTGGCCTATCCTACTTAGCCCTAGCATCTGTCCATTTTTGTCCTTATTATATCTTATCAAGTCATAGCACTGCTTTTTCAAATATCCTATTGGTTTTCTTTTACATTATTCTATAAAGGTCTTGCAGGTGCTGGAAAATCCAACAGTATGTGCAGAACACTGGCAGAGGAAGGCAACGAAGATGGTGAAGGGCCTTGAAGGGAAGTTGTATGAGGAGTGACTGAGGTCGCTTGATCTGTTCAGTCTGAAGAAGAGGAGACTGAGGGGAGACCTCATTGCAGTCTGCAGCTTCCTCATGAGGGGAAGCAGAGGGGCAGGTGTAGTCTCTTCTCTCTGATAACATTGACAGGACTCAAAAAACCAGCATGAAGCTGAGTTGAGGGAGGTTTAGGGTTGTATATCAGGAAAAGGTTCTTCACCCAGAGGGTGCTTGGGCACTGGAACAGGCTCCCCAGGGCAGGGGTCACAGCACCAGCCTGACAGAGTTCAAGAAGCATTTGGACACTGCTCTCAGGCACCTGATGTGACACTTGGGTTGTCCTGTGCAGGGCCAGGAGCTGGACTCAATGATCCTGATGGGTCCCTCCCAACTCAGCCTAGTCTATGATTCTATGATAATATCATCTAGTGCCCAAACAAATTACTTTGTTCCTCTTTCTTTAATCTCTCCTCTTTCTAGAAATCTATGTAGTGTTTCTTGTAACTGATAACAGTGGTAATTCTTGTAACGCTCTGTCCACTTTAGATGATTTAAAAATCCATTTGCCAAATGCATCCATTCACTGCAAATGTGAGGGGTTGAGGATACAGTTGTTAGCAGTGATTTGGAACATGGAGTAAGTTAAATGGTCTTAATTTCTTCCTTCAAACAAAAATGATGAGTAGAAAGTGCCATATGTTAGGTAGGAGCTTTATGTAAAATCAGAAGAATGTCAAAATTGGTCCTTGGGTCTGTTCGCAACAAATTGTAAAGTACAATTCATTGTATTTCTTATAATTTTTGTCTAATTTTATACTTTCAGCTAGATCACTATGGGTATTTATAAATATGGAAAAAATGATCACATCTATTTGACTATGTGTTTTTAAATTTAAAAAAAAGCTTTATGGGCTGTAGAACATTAAAATGTCATTAGATGTAAAGTAGGCAGAAGCGGATGAAAAAGCTGTAAGTGGGTTACTGATACAGTTTAGGCCTTAATTTCATAGAAACTTTGGAAACCAACACTGTGACTGAAAGATCAGGTTTTCCTACTCCCCTGCCATACCCAGCTTGTTTTTCTCTGCCAAATTCTCCCTTGTGCTGGCTCCAGCATTTCAGAAGATTTGAGAATCTCCAGATTATGAGAAGAATTGGCTCAGAGAGAAAGCAATAAATGTTAAAGATAGAAGGGAAAATGCCTCACTTTTAACTTGAATTTTTTCTCTCTTTTGGTTTACCATAGCTGTGCTGGCTCAAGGTAGGGGCAGAATTAGTTCTTTTTAAGGTTTACATTGTCTTAAAACGTCCATGAAAGTATAGCCTTAATTGCAGCAAATTGCAAGGAAGGGAATGAGCACCTGTCACTGTGCATCCTTCTAGGGATTACCTCTGATATTGCTGACCAGAAGCTTTATATATATAAAATATCATACCAAGATATTTTCTTCAGGTACTAAGGCAGGACATGCCTTAGTACTCATGTCTTATATCTATTCCTCTGCCCTTTTCTGGTATTCATCATGGCCACTTTCCACAAGAACAACAGGGAGATAAGTGTTCCACAGCAGCCTTTGCTAAGTTTAATATTTTTCACTGCTTCTGTGCTGCATTCTGCGCAGCTGTGACAGCGTGTGCTTCTGCAGAGATTGGTGGCAGCGGTGGCACTGACTGGCTGTCTGCAGGCTGCAGCCACAGCACGGGGTCATACCAACACGGCCATCCGTGGGTTCTCTTCTGGTGAGGCGGTAGGGAAGGGCTGTATTCCCAGACACATTGAATTACCCACACCTGAAGGTGAAATTCTTAAAATGTCTGCATAGTAACTTCCACTCTGGAAGTGTCTGAGTTTGTGTGTCCTTAGGTGAGGTGTTGAATTTTTCCAAGTTAATAGAGACTTCATTGCTAAACTAGTCACTGTTCACCTGCCTTTAACTTAATCTGTGTCACCGAAGGGAACCAAATCAGTAAGTGTTTCTTACTAATACATGCTGGCAAATTGGTTGCCTTAAGAAATGCAATTACTGGATTTTTGCTCACAAATACTATCAGAGAAAGAGGTAGTAGAGGCCTTTTCTGTGTCTGTAGAAGTCTTTTGTTCAAATCAGAGCTAACCATAGAACTACCATTAAAAATATTACAGGATGTGACTTTTCTATTGAAACTAGGTCACTTTGTATAAAATAATTAAAGATTTATTGGTCCTTAGGGAAGGACCTAGATCTCTAGACTAATGTTTGGGGCTCTCAGTGGAGAAAAATGAATCAGTCATTTGCTGGGAAAGCATTGCAATCATTATAATTGCGTGAAGGGATGTTACAACATCGTCTTTCAATTGCACCTAAAGATAAAAAAATCAACACCTGCTTTATTTTTTAAGAAAAGGCCATGGTGATCTGAACCACAGAAGGGGATTTAGAGCTGTATTTAGTGGAGATGCCTGCTGTAGGAAATCTTAGTCACAGAAATACAGCTTCTTGCCTGTTTTCTGCTGAGGTTTGTATAGAGAGGAAAAAAGTGGACTTTCCCACTTATTGTAGGAGCAGAGGAAGGGCCAGAGGCTGCATATTCTGGATGTTTTGTGACGCTGCAATTGCCAAACCCTCTGCAGGTCTACTCTGAAATCATTAATTGAAATGTAACACAGTTACCATTATCACGTGGTGCACCTTCCAGCAGTTCAGTGTACTGCCACCTCAAATATTCACAATAACCTTTCCATTAGAAGCCATGCCTATTTTTTTCCGTCTCAGTAACAGCTTCTGGACAGTGTTGGAAACCATTCCTGTTTATCTCTGAAATCTGCTTAAATGACAGTAATTTGAATGCTGGGAGTACTGATGACCTAAGATGTTTATTTACTTCTTACTGATCTTAATTCACTGGGCAATTGCTCTTGTCCAGAAAAATTGCGTTTGTTACCTGGTGTGAAACAATAATTACACACTTGAGAGAGACAGTGACTATTTATTTCAGAGTTTCACAAGCCTGGGTGCTCAGTGGTATTCCACAAGTCAAGCACACTAACTATCAAAACCTTTCACTATTTATACATTTTAGCAAACAAAAGCATTAATGTTCATTGGCTACAAGTTGCATAGTTATTAGTTACTATTCTCTCTTCTGTTGGTTAATGATTCTCTCACTTCTCATGCTAATTAGTCCACATGCTCAGTCTTTCCCTTCTTTTGGGTCGGGGGTTTCTTGGTGCAGTGGTCTGTGAGTTGTTGGTCAGGATCTGCCCCAGCCGGAATTACCTTTTACCCGGTTGGGGCTGATTCAGCACAGTTTCTGAGTTGTCCTTATTAGTCTCTTCCTTTTCTTGGGAGTTCTGCCAAATGTCCTTGCAGCCCGTCAATTCTGCATTCTTTGTGTCCACTATCAGTGGTACATCTTTCTTCCCAGGCTTTGTTAACCTCCTACTAGGTCTGAGGTCACTGAAACATGTCAAGCCCTAGACCTTAACAAGGCAATTCTACTCTCAAGTAATTTGTCTAACACCTGGACATCACCTAGAGCTTGCCTGGTAGCTGCTCTCTGTTTCATGGATTAAATCTTCCTTCTTGTTGACTAGGCTGGAAAGTATACAAAGATCAAACATCAAAAAACATCTTTTCCTAAGAAAATTTTTACATACTCCACATTTTGCAACACTGGAATAGCAGAGCCATAATTAAAACAAAACATCATGAGTTGTATCAAAAACGAGTGAAAAGTTTAATGGCAGCTTCTTTATCAAGTGCTCCTCATTCATTCAATCATTAACTTGAAGTGTTTCATATTAACCATATTTAAAAAGACAGACATATTTAAAAGTGACAGCAGTTGGTTATAGTTCTCAACTGTAGCAGAACCTCAGAAAGTAAAACAAAGCAGTGCAGCACTGTCGTTAGGAGAGGACTTGATTCTATAATAAATTGTAAAGTTCTCTTTCTACCCTGAACAGTGAAGCAATTAATTTATTTTCTTTCTGGTACCTAATGTCAAATTAGTGGAGGTACCTATGTACATCAGTATCAAATACTTTCTCTGTGTGCATGAAAGAATTTATTTTAGGATTGTTTTGGAGTTTGCTTTTTTTTTTCCCTCTAGCTGGGAACATCTCACATTTTTACTTGCGAAGCTAGTTGCCCCAGTTGAGTAACTGATTCTAATTAGCTTTCTGAAATGCAGAAAAACCAGTAATGTAATTCTTTGCATCACTCCAGAAAAATGACAGTAAAATATGTTCTCTATGCATAAAAATGTAGCATTTTCTGGTATTTTAGTACTCCTCTCCTTTGAAGCACTGTACTTACTTCAGTTGTATCCTGCTGTAATAATTCTGTCAAGGTTTTTCTTTTCTGCAAATATTATAGACTCCCTGGACTGATGGGGAGGGCAGACAAGATGACCAAATATTTATTTTCAATTGTGTGTACCAGGTCACCTCTTCTGGGATGGTTTGTGTACTGAAAGAACATTAGGTTTTTATTTTTGTTTTTTAATTTCTATTATTCTAAGTGGAACAATTTCTTTATCACTGGTTGGAAATTCTGATTGTACCGTAAACTGTGGTGCTGTTGATACAACAGGAGGAGCGGATGCCATCCAGGGGGACCTGGACAAGCACGAGAGTCTTAAGTCCAAGTGCCAGATGCTGCACCTGGGTTGGGGCAATCTCAGTCATTAGTACAGACTGCCAGAAGAACTCATTGAGAGCATCCTGCAGAGAAGGGGAATGTGATGTAGGAAAAGCTGGATATGAGCCAGCCATGTGCACTTGCAGCCCAGAAAGCCAGCTGTACCCTGGACTGCAGCAGGAGAGGAAGAGTCAGGGCAGGGGATTCTGGCCCTCTACTCTGCCCTTGTGAGACCTGACCTGGAGTGCTGTCCCGCTCTGGGGCCTCCAGCACAGGAAAGATATTGCCCTCTTGGAGTGGGTCCAAAGGAGGCCATAAAGATGCTCAGACAGGCTGAGAGAAGTGGGGTTTCTAAGCCTGGAAAAGAGAAGGCTCCAGGCACTTACAGCACCTGCCAGTACCCAAAGGGGGCTTATAAAGAAGAGGAGGAGGGACTTTTTACATGGGCAGCTAGTGATAGGACAAGGGGGAATGGTTTTAAACTGAAAGAATATTTAAATTAGGTGCTAGGAAGAAATTCTTCACTGTGAGAGGGGTGAGATGCTGGCATAGGTTGCTGTGAGAAATTGTGAATGCCCCACACCTGGAAGTGTTCAAGGTCAAGTTGAAGGGGGTCCTGTGCAGCCTGATCCCTGCCTATGAGAGGGTAGTTGAAACTAGATGGTCTTTGAACCCTTTCCAAGCCAAGCCGTTCTGTGATTCTATGATTTTGTGATTTTAAACTTTTTCTGAAGTAGGCAGATTTAAGAAGAAATATCAGTTGTGTATGGAACTGTAGATAGGGTTTACAGTCACCTCGTACGCTAAGGGTGACGCTGTCATTAAACTTTGTCTTTTACCATGAGGAGGAAGACTGCAAACAGACTCCTAAGCAACTTTTCTTGCAGAATAAGAATTGTTACTTTGTAATTTGAATTTTAAAAACACTTTGATTTATACGGTGTTATGATAATGTTGTATCATTACATAGTTTTCCCCATCTATGATGTAATACAAAATTAAATTGTATTATTTAATGAGTGTTAGAAGAATTCTTCTCCTTCCTCCTCCTGAATAAATCTTCCCATAGGCAGATAGTGTGCAGAGTAGCAGTAGGTAGCAGTGACGCTGTGATACCATTTTCTTCTAGCCTGGTGCAGGCAACTGTCCCCATAGTCCATAGGAAAGCAAGGCAGGACTTGCAAGTTAATGCCTGTAGCTGGGAATGCCAGACAGAGTCAGGACATCCCTTGCAAATGAGCACATCCAGTTATGCAAGGCTCTCCTGGTACTTCGTGTTGTCAGGAAGGCAAAAACTGTTCTGTTTCTGTCAACGTACCACAGCAAAGCAGGCTTTCTGCAGGATGATAAATGACAGATTTTTAATACTTTTTGACACAGATGCATTAATGCTGTTGCTGGAGGAATGAAAATAGGTGTTTTTAATTTTGTTAGATGAAATCACATTATTGTGTAGCAGGATTTGATTTAGATGGGAAAGTTATATCGTTACTTCTTAACACTACTTATTCATCTGTTTGGGACATTGTTATTTTGATTTGAAGCATTTGCCAAAGTGTAGGTTCTTGGCTGTGGGTTGTGAGTATATAGATATTTGTCCCAAAGTAAATGTCACTCTCCTTCTACACCTGAATTAGAGCAGGAGACATTCTGGCCGAGTAATAATGCTGTGATGACATTCTGGCAGAGTAATAAGCTCTCAGATCTTACAGACAGATACATAGAATAGCATTTTTTTTAATTGCTGGAGAACTCCTGTTCTTGTGAATAGTTGGAACATTGATGTATACTATAATTTATAAAGAAGAAAAAAATGAGGATGCCTTTTGTTCTGTGGTTTACTGGAGTTTGAAGGACAGTTTGTGCAAATACATCAATTTTGTGACAATGAAGCATTTTGGGTAAGTAGTGTAGTCCTATTTCATAACACAAAAATTTCATAGTGATTTTAGAAGTTGGTTTTGTAAGGCAAATTAAATATTTTCTTCATTTTTCCATGAAAGTAAATAAATATACATTCATATTTGTTGAGCCATTTCATACAAGGAGTAATTGTTTTAAACTAAAAGAGGGTGGATTCAGACTAGATATAAGGAATTCTTTTTTTTTTTTTTACAATTAGGGTGGTAAAACACTGGAGCAGGGTGCCCACAGGAGTGGTAGATGCCCCATCCCTGGAAATATTCAAGGCCAGGTTGGAGGAGGCTCTGAGCAACCTGTTCTAGTTGAAGACGGCCCTGCTCATTGCAGGGGAGTTGGACTGGATGACCTTTAAAGGTCCCTTTTAACCCAAACTGTTCTCTGTGATGCACAGTGTTAGTCCTTCTTGCACCTGCCAGCAGATACCAATAACCAAAATGAAAGGAGGAAAATAGTATTTTGTTCATCTGACTGCATTATCTCCTCCTAGTATTTTTAAGTTTCCCAATTAACTGCCCAATGTCTTTACATCTCTTAGATCTTTTCACACCTCTTCAGTTTGTGAAGAAACAAACTGCCTCCTGAGATAAAATTTGAGTCAGATATTCCGTTTAATTCTTAAATGGACTCTGTTGTAGATGCTTTTGCATAATGCCCTTGGGTCCTGTAGTAGCTGCTCTGTTTCTCTTGAGTTGTGTAACAGGGAAGTTTGTCCCAGATAGCGAATGATTCCAGGCATATTTACTTCTGCTAGGGTTGGATTGGATTTGTGTTCTTCAAAACACTGTTTTTTTAGAAAATAACTTTGCTATTCTTGAAAAGCACAGAGCAGCTTTCCAACGTGGTTCTGGTGTGTCTCATACTCAGTCAAAAGGGAGTAAGTCAAAGTGGTTCAGTGTTCATGTCAGTCACTGAGTGCTCTGAGATGCAGCAGGGTTTCAGTTCCTGTTCATGGTTCTCACCAAGAAGGAAACACACTACTCCCCAAATGAATGAAATGCAATTTACTCTTCTGCCAGAAAGTGCTCCTTTCTTGTTTTAAAGATAATTCAAAGCAATGCACCAGTTCCAAATATTTTTTTCTCCAAATACATACATATCCTAATAATTCATGTAACTTCCCAACCTGATCATCGGACTATAATCACAGTGTTTTGTTGACAGATTTCTAAGATAGTTAGTCACCTTGTAGATGGACAACCAGATCAAAAGTTGCTATTTTCTAGAAATGCAGAAGGTTGCTCTTTCTTAAGTAGTGCTTCAGGTGAAGTGAAGTGTAACTATTTGAAAATAGCAATACCCAACTGCTCTGAATTTCCTCTGCGATGTTGTACAATGACACTTTGTTCAATAAGCTACCATAGAAGTCTGTAGCAAAGTTTTTAATGTTCTTGGTGGAGCCAGGAAGTTAATGAAATTATTCAAAGCAGGATTTGTATACTGTCCAAAGGTAGCAGCGTAACCAGGATAGAAAATAGGGTCTTCACTAGTCTCTTCCTCGTACCTGGATTATGTCTGTCTGTAAGAAGATTTTAAATTAAAATAAGAAGCATTGTGAATCAAGTGTTTGGTTTTTAAATATCCTTTACTGCAGGAATTCAGTTACTTACTCTAATTACCAGTATGATTTTAAGTGGCAAAGGACTGGTTTTTACATCCCTCTGGTACTTAGCTTAGGAAGCATTTATTTTTCTTTTTAAAGGATACATTTGATGAGAAGGAAATCACTTTACAGAAATGCTGTATTGTAGTTCTGCTTTTAAAATATATTACCATTTAAGTGTTTCATTTTTTGCAGTCAGGATATTTCTCGTGAGTACTTACCTTTTTATTCCTCCTGCACTTTAAAAGCATTAGAATGGATTATGTCCTATTGAAATACCAACGAAGACTTTTGAGGGGTTGTAGGGTGTTTCATTCTGTAGTGCATTCTGCATCTCAGCTGCATGCTGCTGTTCAAGAATGACTTGCCATTCTTGCCATTCAAAAGTGTGTAGTGTTTTTGTAGTACTGAGGTATTGATAGAGTTTTACACCAGTCATCTCAGTTGATTTTTGAGATGGTTAGGGAAGGCTGGAGGGATGTGACGTTGGTAATGCCAAGGCCAGTAAAGTGCACCTAGAAGTACCAGGCTAGAGAACTGCTGATGCCTCACCTTGCCTGAGAGAATTGCTGTTTCCACTATACTTTATAGCCTTAATTTCTTTGGACAGAGGATGTCTGATGATAACCCAGGATGCTTCTCAGGATTTCATCAGATAAATTCACACTTATGGGAAGCTTAGGGAGCCTTCCCGCTTGTGCTGTCATATGTGAACTGTTCGATTACACAGGCAAATTGAAAGAAAACTTGGCAAGAGCAAAGCTGGAACAACACTACTGACAATAATTATCTCCACCATAAATCATCAATAATGTAAAAATTCATTTTATCAATTGTATGATTTTGTTGCTGTTGTTAGGAAAGCCTACTGATTTTCAAACTTTTGAAAACTTTGAGTTTTTTCTTGGGTTTTTTTTAGTCTCCTATTAGCTTATAATGTAAGCGTCCAGTACCAGAACAGGGTTTTTTACAGGGCTGAGAATATTCTCCAGATCTTCACAGGTTTTAAGAAAGAGTTAGAGAACCTTTTGTACTCACTAACATTTAGCTATATTTTCTAGAAGTTTCTCAGGAAGACCTAATATAATGAGAAATAATATGTTTAGGACATTGGAGAATACAACTAAGAAAATACTACACTCAGTCAAGCAAAGTAAAGTTGTCAGAAGACACTAGAAACCTAGTTAACTTATTTAGAGATTTCGTTATTTAGGATTTTGTTATTTGTCCATCTCTACCAAAAGAGGTAATTTACATGCATAAAACAATCACAAAATAAGTTCTTATTAACAGCAGCCTTAACCTGACAGCTCTATGTGTAGATGGTTACAGGAAAATAGGAATAAATCTGCAGAGCTAGTGAAAAGGGGGTAATTATTAGACAAAGTATTCTAATATATTTAATAGAACTCCCTTTCACATCTTGCAATAAGTGAAAAATTGGTAATGCTGCAGATACAAGTGTATTATACACTATCAGGATCAGTAATGCAAAAACTTAATTGAAAATTAGCTTCTGGTGTAAAGTGGAGCTTCTGAAGAGTTGTGAGATGAATGCATGCCAGACACTGCAGGAGGTCTTAAATGTGTGACTTGGTTCTTATGGTGCTATTATGAAATAAAAAGGAACTCACTATGTCAGGGGGCAGCCTGCCAGTGAAAAAGCAGACTGAAAATTATCTCATTAACCAAATTAATCAGCACCTGTTCTGGCACTTTTGGAGCAATTTTTAAAGCAAAGAATTAACCTGACTGGTTGGTTATTGTGGTTTGCCTTCAGGCTACCCATCTTCCCAGTTAGGAAAATCCTTATGTTCACAAAAGCTGTCTGTCTTCCCCACTAAGCAAATCAACAAAAAATGTCCCTCCTAAACCCTTTTTTTCATCAAAGGGATTCCAGTTAGAAATGCTGTGGAAATCCGAGAAACCAAGTCCATCTTGAATTGCAGAAATGCTGGTTGTTCAGTTGGTGAAATCCTTGGCAGTAAATAATCTGTCAAGGTGTGGTGTGAATCTCCTTAAGCTTTTTGTTAGTTTGAAACACTCTGCTTTTTTGTTACTTCTGTAGAAGTCCATTCTATATAATGTTTTCTACACCAAGAGATTTTTTTTGTGTGCACACAGAAATGCACTTTTTTTTTTTTAATAAAGGGAATTGGTTTTTTTGATGTGTTTTTTTGCTTCTGTTCTTTCTTTTCCGGGCTGGCAACTAGTTAGGGAGAGCAGGAGGTACAATTGTGTGTTATGTGAATAAGGGGAAATAGATGAAATAAATTATTTGGGGAAAAAGATTTCAGGGTTTTTTACTGGCCTCTAATGAAAAAATGTTATTACGTATTCTTAAATAATGCTTAGTATTCTTAATAATGCTTAATATTCTTCATAATGCTTAAGTAATTCTTAATGCTACCACTTTAAAATTCCTATAGGAACTTAATATTTGGGGTCGGGATAAGTGCATACGTGTTCCAGTGTAGTTCAAAGATTTATGGGCTTTTTATGTGGAAGGCTAGGTTTGTGATTTATGTTTGCACTGTATGAAGGGTAAGAGATCAAAGTATCAGTTATGTTTTTCTCTAGAGAACTTGTGACCTGATTATCCTTCAGTCATGCAATTCTGGTGCTTTAAATTGAACATCCTACACCTGC
>VZRS01012338.1:39382-83339 GCA_013398055.1 Ifrita kowaldi
AAAAAAGTATATATATATATAAATATATATATATATATTTACATGTATATGTATATTTAAAAAACCAAACAACTTTTCACAGCTTTTCTCTCTTCAGTTCTCTTCTATTGAAGTTTCAAGATGTTAGGGCTTAGGATTTGAATAGAAATAGAGCGAGAGAAGCTATGAGACAGTGTGATTTATATAAAAACTTGTATTTTTTGATGATGCAATTTATGGTAATTTTGCTGATTCTAGTTACCGAGGTATGTGAATTGTTACTCACCTAACTGTGTTCATATTTTTTCCCCATCAGGTCTGGCAATATGAGTTTTAAACTGTTCTGAATTTTTCAGAAAATTGAATAGCCCTGATAAATGCCATGGAGTAAGAAAAATCATGCCTTTCCTTAGCTAAGAATTTTCTTAAGCTTTCACTAAGAAGTAGTTCCAGTGATCTTCAGAAAAAGGCCTCAAGGTATGAGTGGAAAAAACAAGGTGTATCAAACAGGACTTGTTACTCCTACAGCTTTAAGAAATCCACTGTATAAATTACTGTCAAATTGCTTTTGCTTTTCCCTTTTGTGTTTTTTTTTTCTATGCATTTCAACATGACAACTTGACGTGATAATACAAAGATTGTAACCAGTCTTTAGGTAGTTATTTCATCCCTCCTCTTCCCAAAGTGTGCTTTAATGTCCATTATTATTTTTTTAAACTAGAAATAGGCTTGTTCTCTATTCTTATCCAGTGAAAAAACTGTATAAAGAGTTTGCTTGGAAACAGAAAGAAACTGACAGCACAGTCGTTTTCAAGTAGTACTTTTAAGAGAAAATTAAAACTTCACTTGATAAAACTCTTATTTGTAAGAGATGTTCTAAAAAAAACCTCATAAATGGTCTTCTAATCTCTCTGTCATCCAATAACTTATATCTTATTAAAATAATTAGATTTATGGAAAATGAGACATAAATTAAGGTGAGGTTGCTGGGTTTTTGTTTTGCCTTTTTTCTCCTTTAGTAAAACACTGAATGTTTGCAGCTGAACCACTAGGATACTGGAAGCCTGTTCTTGTGGTACTGGCTGTAATGCACAGATCCTTAGTCTAATACCTGCCCTCAGATAATGACCAGAACCATAATGTTTCAGAGATAGAATCAGAAACCTTAAGCAAAGTTTCATTGTAATCTTGAGCTGACCCATTTTTATATGTTTTTGTAATAATTACAGAGAAGTTATACTGTGTAATAATGGATTTTATCTTAACACAACGTGGTGTATCCTGAGCATTGGTAAGCTGAGTCTGGGGTAAGAAAGAATTAAAGGCAGGACAACAATATGAGACGCTTCCCACTTACTCTTCCATTCTCCAGCTCTTGCAGCTTAGTGGTGTTGTGTACTGGATGTGGATTATTTGTATTTAGGAACCACCACTGGATTGTTTTTCTGCAGAAATGTGTCCATTCTCCCTCTCAAACCATATGCATTTCTAGAGCAACAGGTTCTTTTAATTATTTTCATTACATTGCTTCCTGTTCCTTGAAAAACTACCTCCCTTGTTTTTTTTTGTAAGTCTACACCCTACTGTACTTTCTTCCTAGAAGAGAATGGCCTGTTGATTCTTAAACATCTATATGAATATCCTCCAAACTGCTTCTCTTCTGAGCTGAAGAGCTCTACACAAGTTATTCTTGTGTGGGAGCTCTTCCATAATTTTGCCATACTTTTCCTCGTTTGCTTCGTTCTTATGTTTATCCCAAGGTATCTGCTGTTAGATTAGTACCCAGTTAGTGTCAGCAAAAGTGTGCTACACTAGATGATCTTGGTCTGAGCCACTATGGTTATGCTTAAGTTCTTCGACAGCCTGTGCTCTTGCCTACCATTGCATATTGCAGAAACAGTACAGATGTTGAATCTGTGAGTAATTTAGAAAAATATGCGCAGAAGAAAAAATTCTGGTTCTCCACCTACAGTAAAGTTTACCTAGGTTTATATTTACAAGAATTCTTCAGGTGTTCACTGAATGCTCATGTTTGGGCCAACAGTTTGAGTAGACTGTTACTTGGATATTACACAGATTTTGGTCAATTTTTTAAGACATAGTATCCTAAATTGAATTCTTCTGACTTATTTGCTGTGACAGAAGAATTTCTGGGGGATCTTTCTTGTGTGATGACTCTCAGTGAATGTTGGTCATTTCTTTCTATCCTTTCTGTCTACATGTAAATGGCAGTAATGCAGTAAGACTTCTGGCAAGTTATACACAGACAACAAAGATCTGCAAGCTGTTCAGATCTGAAAAAAAGATGTAAGATTACCTTTGTATTGGTTTTTTTATTCCTGCTGCATATCTTTCCAGCTTAGGTCTTCGTAGTGAAGATGCAATGTTGGTTTGGCCGGGGCTGGTGGAAGGAAGGGAATCCCTTGGACTCTGTGTACTTTGCATTCTGAAACACTTCCAAACATTTTTTTATTGTTTGGTATGTTGCTTTTTTTGTGGGTTTTTATTTTTTGATAGGTATTGAAGATCCTATAATGTCTCTTTTGCATTTATTAGCATTACTGTGGAAGTGAGATATTTCCTTAAGTTCACAGCTCTTAGGCTTTATTGTGTGACCTCTGATTTTTAGGAACTCTTAATGAGCTTTTTTCTCTTCAAATTAATTTTCTTCTTATAATTTGAAAACTAATTTGACTTAGAGCTTCAGGTGAGAAAGCTGCCTTAAGTGATATTATAGTTATGAAAAAACAATGCTGTGCACTGTTTGTTAAAATCCATTGCATATTTTAAAAAATACTATATAGTCTATATATTTAGTATGAAAATTCAGCTGTGTAATTTGGCTGTCATACTTGCTGTTTTGACAGCACTTTTCTTTATATACCCGTGATTTGTCGACAACTGAATATCAGCATTCATGTGATAGAACTTACATCTTTCTAGTCATGCCCTGATGTTTCAAATGGCAATGTGTGGAATTTCCTTCAATATTCCAGATTATTTTGAAGTCTGATTTTGGATTTCTTGAGATTATTGGTTTAAAAGGCTATTCTTGCTTGTGTTAGAAACACAGTGGCAAGAGAAAGAAAATAAAGGAATTGGATGCCTGTGCCACAGTTGGTACCAATGTGTGATGATCTTGCAGATGCCAGCTGTGAGCATTTTATTTTTCGTGTATCTGTTCTTATACATTATTAACCTTTTCGGTCGGGGAAGAGTGGTTTTGACTGCTGCAGTCTTTGTAGGGGTGGTACAGGTTTCTACCATTCTCTCCATAAGAAAGAAGCAGAGCTTGATTGCTTATTTATTTATTCTTGTCTCTGCAGTTTAGAGACTAAGGAAGACCAAAGTGCTGCTAACATTATTTGCAGTATTTGTCCAGCTTCTCCATATCTGTTATTTTAATATCCAAATGCAGACATTTCGTTCACCAAAATCTTAGCTTTGATCAGTGAGGAAGCATTAATGTCAGTAGTAAGTACCCAAATTTCTTTTGCATGTGGTAGATCCTTGCTGATCACAAGATCAGGAGCTTAACTTCTGTAATGTTTCTTGTAAATGAGGAGATAGCTTTAAAGATTGAATTAATTACCTGTTTCTTTTCAGTTGGGTCTCTGATTCCCAAGTGTGTCTCAAAATCCCCCTTTCTCCCTCATGTATATTAATGGAGAAACATGTCATTTGATTAACAGTTTTACAATATGGGTTTCCTTAGCAAAGATCAATTCATCCAGGCAGAAGTGCAGTGTGGTCATAAGATATACTTGTAAAACAGAGGAATATATAATAAAACATGAAAAAGAAATCAATGTGGTGACCTGATTGTTACACCATAATCAAGCTGTGTCATAAAATGTGCAAAAAACTGTTTGGAATTCAGTGTTTCCTTCTAATATCAGTAAATAATACTCATATGAGAAGTATAGAAAAGCACAAAGCTCGTGTTAATTTTCTCTGTCAATCATGAACAAAGCAGGGAAGGTACAAAATCAGATCTTTCAATGGAATTTTTCTGTTGTTTTCATTTTTTATCGTGATAAAATGCATGACCTATGAAAGTACCAACAATTTGCAAGTCCTTAATCCACTTATAAAATGCACTTTATAAAGGCAGATCTGTCAAGAAAATGTGTTACTTCTCCACATGTCAGGTCAGTCCTGGGTGCTAAAGGATTTGGTTTTGGAAAGTCTTGAGTATTATCAAGTCTTTTGTAGTGAACAGGAGTTTGTGTTCTGTGTTTTGCTGTATCAAAGCTGCTGTAGTTGGACTGTAGAAATTTGCAGTTAGTTGAACAAACACAGCATTTAAGTATTCTGTTCAACCAGTGGAATTTTGCCATTTCCAGAGCAATGCCAGTTAAATTAGAACTCTGTGTGTGTCTTTTTTTTTGTTTTTTTCTTCTCAGAAGTTATGCTGCTGACAAGCTTGAATAATTATAGAGGAATCAGTAGAATACTGATCAATTATTTATTGTATAATGAACTGATACTTACAGAGCAGATTGTCTGTACTGCCCTTGAACACATAACGAAAAATCACTGCTGATGCTCGTGCCAATAGGCCCACCACCGTTTAAGATTTGATGTGATAAGGCTTTTTGAGTTGCACTACATATTGAGATGGAATAAATTTGTAGCAGTTGTTTCAGTGGGGTGCTTATCTCCTCCTCATTGCACTCTGCCCATGTATGCCCAGCTATTAAATGTTCATGAGCTCTGTTGTCTGTGCTAATCTGCAAGGCTTTAGAATAACGTCTCTCAAGTGGCTACACTGGAGCAGGATTTTTTTCTTCTTTATTTGTATTTGATTTTTTTCTATTCAGATGAAGGATGTGACAACTAGTTCTGACCCATCTGCCCTAACACCTATGACAAAGTGGTATTTTTTTCAATAAAGCTGTAGAAATGTTATTACATTTGGTTTTGTTAAGATGTTTATGATGTATTTCAGAAGTGCATGAAAAGTGATAGTTGTTCACCACCTAGGTGTTTATACAAATAGTATTATTTGTCTTCTCATTTCCCCTATCCTTTGACTCAATTAGCGAATTAAAATGGAAGGGTAACGTGATCAAGTGTAATGGTGAAAAAAGGTCAGTGAAACAAAGTGATTTGTGTTTGGTCTTTGGGTGTTCTCTTGGGCTAGGTTGTAGTAACTGCAGGTCAGTATATAGTAGATTAATAAGGAATAAAGGAAGGCAAATATAGTCTGTGTTAGTTGTGTTGGAGGATGCACTGTAGAAGGTCTGCATCCTTGCAGGTTTACAGGACAGACTGAATAAAGCCCTGAACAATCTGGTCAGACCTCAGAGCTGCCCCCTTGAGCAGGAGGTTGAAATAGAGAACTCGTGAGGTCCCTGAAAAGGAGAGAAGCCCTAATCTTCAGTGCTGTGCTTAAAGCATGCACCAAAAACACTGCAAGTGTGGTGATAAGGCCAGTGGAGTGAACATTATATCATGGCCCTTTTGGAATGCCTTGGGAGTCCTCTGAACGATCAAATGATCTTAGCCTGGTGTTTACGTGACCCTTAAATTAGTGGAGAGGCATTTGAGAAATACTCTTACACAGCTGACATGCCATGCAGAAATAAATTTATGTATTCATACTGCTTTCCCCCCCATGCCCCCCTGAAAAAATCGGTAGTGGAATAAAAAATGGATTTGGACATTATTTGGTTCACTGTTCTTAGCAGTAGGATGGATAGGTAAAGCACCACGATATATTTGTTCAACTTGTTCTTATTTGCCTGCCAGATGGAGATGGCTTCTCAGAATGATTTAATAGGTCTTTTTAGGCTGCTTCTTTCTAACTTCACTCTCTCTGGCTAGCTAGTCTTGTTGGTTTCCCCTTCTCCCTCGCAGTATCAATCTTGTCTTACTCCTATATCATCTGCTTCCCAGTGAACCCAGTGAGGATTTTACTCATTTTTCTCTTGGTTACAACCTTTTACAGATACAAAGACTCTTGAAACTTCTCTCTCTTCTTTTATTCAAGGTTAACAATTCCAATTACTTTCAGCCGTGCCTTTTAGGCTGCTTCTTGTGGCCTCTATCTAGATGCCTTGAATGGCCTATTTCTGCACAAAATTGGATGCAGTACTTTAGACTGAAGGGAATCACCTCACATGTGAGGTTTATTCTTGAAAGATGGGAATCCAGTTCCCCAGTACTGAGCCCTGGAGAGCTCCACTGGTGACTGGCCCCAGCTGGATGTAGCTCCATTCACCACCGCTCTCTGGGCCCGGACAACTATTCCAGTGTACCCATCCAAGCCATGAGCAGCCAGTTTCTCTGGTAGAATGCTGTGGGAGACAGTGTCAAACACTTCTCTGAAGTCTAGGGAAACGGATGCATGGCTTCATTTTGGCTTTCTTTGAAGAGAATTCCAATCTGATGTCTTACACCCTACTAGCAGTCAGGTGAGAAATGGGAAAGCTGGTGTTAGGACTAATGAAAAAGATGTTTAATGCCTTTGCTCGACGTGTTTGTCGTTTACGGTTACGTGAATTCTCTGAGAAATGCTCTGTTGTGTGTGATGCTGGGAGCAGTGGTGGTGATTTCTGGATTGGGAAGGGCACTGAAGGGTGCTCCCTGCGCTGGGCAGCTGCCTTGGACACAGGGCTGAGGCTCAGGATGTTTGCCCAGAGTGGTGCCCTGCAGTTGACATTCACTGAGAGGTGCTAATGGTCCAACAAAGCCAGCAGGCTGCTGTGCTTAATACAGTTATCATCTGTGCTGTAGATTGGACTTTAATTAAATTTCTTAATTAGGCCAAAATCCAATAAATCTAGAAATAGTAATTAGCAGGAGCCAGCTGTTTTATAACTTGTTATCCTGTTTTTGTAGTTTAGACAAGATCTGACTTGAATAAAAGTTGTTCTATCTGCTCATGTTTGTTGTAAAAAAAAATAATAATTACTTGCTCATGTTGTTTTAATCCTTGCCTCATTTTGGAGACCATTATTATTTTAAAAAAGGCTATAAATATAGTATGTTTTATAAAGATATGTTTTGTGCTATATTAGAATATTATGTATCAACTTTTAACCTGGATTTTTTGTTGGTTTACACATTCACATTCATCAAGTGTCTTCTTATATCTTAGAAATCTATGGTGCTGGTTGTGAATAAAGACCTCAGTTCTAAATGTTCAATCATCAGTTTTCTCAATTTCAACAATTTGTTACTGGGTTTATGTAAATACTACTTAGAAAGTTTTCAATACATCTGTTTCTTAACAAGAATAATTGGAGATATTCTTCAGGTTTAATGCAATCCTAAAGAGCAGTTTAAGGGGGTTTCCATTTTATTTCATTCCTCCAGCCTGTGGAATTAGAGCAGATCGCACTAAAATTTCCAAATACAATTACGAAGTTTCATGGAGCTTAGAGTAACAAGTATTGTCTGCATAGGAGAATCTGGCTGTGTCTGTGTAAATCATTTTCCTCCTTCTGCAAACATGGTGATGACTTGCTTGTGTCTGTACTAAGTCATATTTTATAAACATCAAAACCAAATGAGAAGGGATAATTTATCCTATGGCAGCACAGCAGGCAGAGGATCTTGTGAAATAAAATGATAATTTACTTTCTGTAACCCTTGGGGTGATACAGTACCAATAAGTATCGATTATCTTATAGGTTAATTTTATTTTTTCCCAAATGCTGCTGCTTGGCTTGGTATTTAAAAATTGGTGATAATTAGATGGCTATGTCACACATATCGTATCCAATAAAGCTTAGTCAAGTTACTTTTTTAAATTTTAAAAACAATTTCTCCTTTGTTTAAAGTATTCAATGGTCTGAAATTAATTAGCTTTGAACTCATCCAATCTGAAATACAGTGACATTTCACACTTAGCAATATTTTAGTATAAAGTTTAATTGAATTTTGTTTGTTTTACAGCAGCTGCTGTGCTTTTAGCAAACAAATCGTGTCAGTTAAAGGGTATTGCAGGAAATCCCACAAAGATTTAAAAAAGCTTCTAGGTGAACATTGGCTATATAATAGAATAAATTTAGTGCAGGTTTTCTTGAAGTGATATATTTGGAAATGAAGAACTGCAATGTCTGTTGGATTTTAAATCATAATGGATATGTGCAACCTAGTGAACAGCTTCCTTAGAAGCCTTTGGGCTGTGCTGAAACAAAAAGAATGAACCCAACAACGTGACCTTTAGATGGTCGGCAGAGAGTGGTAATTAGGATACCACCACATAAATGCTAATGTCCACAGCACATGTCCTCGATAGGCCTACCTTTCAACAAAGGAAATCTGTGCCAGAAATAAAAGTTCAAAGTATACATCTTCCCATTTTAACCCCTTAAAGGACTTCTAAATGACACGTTATTAGCATGTTTTAGAGAGAAAATGTGTAAGAACTGCCATGTTGGTAAAAGAAAAATCTTGGATGTGTGTATGTATATATTTAAATACATATATATCTTTATATATAAAAATATATATATAAATTATTGCTGTGTAGATAAGGACTATAAATCAGCTTTTGCATGACTTCTTCAATATATTTTATCAGTAACATGTGCACTTCTGCTTATGGTTGCACTTTCCTTGCCTTTACTGTTCCACTGTGCCTAATAAATATGGATACTTTGATGTAGTAGCATGCATTAGTTAGTTTTCTTTTCTAGCATATCTTTGCTGACTCAAGCAGCAGCCTATTTCATCTGAAACTTTATTTACTGGGAGGTGCTTATTTAAATACACAGTAAAAAAAAGGCTGGTATAAAGCTAACTGATTTACCCAGTGTGGGAAAACCAAAGGAAGAAAAACCCAAAAAACAAACTTGAAACCAGACAAAGAATCTTTTTTAAAATATTTCTGTTCAGTATTTTAGTTAGAGGTAGTAAGTAAGTGCCCAATTTTTTGAGCAACCTGGTCTAGTGAAAGGTGTCCCTGCCCTTGGCAGGAGGGTTAGACCAAGATGATCTTTCAGGTCCCTTCCAACCCAAAGTGCTCTATGATTTTATGGTTATTTTATGCTTTTCATTAAAAATGGTATTATAAAGAAGGTGAAAATAATTTTTAACTGTCACGAAAACAGATCAGGTGATAGTATTGCAGATAATTTGATTTGACATAAAACATCTTAGTTGTAAATAAAAAAATACTTGATACAGTATGTTTGGTATTGCAAAGAATTTCACTTGATATTTTGTAACATAATTTTAGAATGTTAATATTAAAAGTAGCTTGTTATGGAGGAAAGAGGTTTGAAGCAAATTTCTCTTGGAACTGGACTTACTTGAAAAGGGGAGTTCACTTTGCACAGGTGTGGAAATGACACAACAGCTCTGGGCTGCAGTTAGGGATGCTGAATTTGAACTTCATGAGCTGGCAAAGTAAAATAGGCTGAGCTCTGTTAATGCAGTCAGTGCAGCAAGGATTTTAAGCTCAGCATATGTCACAATAATGAGAACTCCCTTGTGGGAAATTAGAAGCAGGTTTGTGTCTGTTTCTGGTCTCCATACTGGTGTTCTTGAAAGGTGGGTATTTTGCACATTTGTATGAGGAGGTCTCTGATGTGCTGAAGGAAGTGTNTGTTCATGAGCTCTGTTGTCTGTGCTAATCTGCAAGGCTTTAAGAATAACGTCTCTCAGTGGCTTCAACTGGAGCAGGATTTTTTTCTTCTTTATTTGTATTTGATTTTTTTCTATTCAGATGAAGGATGTGACAACTAGTTCTGACCCATCTGCCCTAACACCTATGACAAAGTGGTATTTTTTTCAATAAAGCTGTAGAAATGTTATTACATTTGGTTTTGTTAAGATGTTTATGATGTATTTCAGAAGTGCATGAAAAGTGATAGTTGTTCACCACCTAGGTGTTTATACAAATAGTATTATTTGTCTTCTCATTTCCCCTATCCTTTGACTCAATTAGCGAATTAAAATGGAAGGGTAACGTGATCAAGTGTAATGGTGAAAAAAGGTCAGTGAAACAAAGTGATTTGTGTTTGGTCTTTGGGTGTTCTCTTGGGCTAGGTTGTAGTAACTGCAGGTCAGTATATAGTAGATTAATAAGGAATAAAGGAAGGCAAATATAGTCTGTGTTAGTTGTGTTGGAGGATGCACTGTAGAAGGTCTGCATCCTTGCAGGTTTACAGGACAGACTGAATAAAGCCCTGAACAATCTGGTCAGACCTCAGAGCTGCCCCCTTGAGCAGGAGGTTGAAATAGAGAACTCGTGAGGTCCCTGAAAAGGAGAGAAGCCCTAATCTTCAGTGCTGTGCTTAAAGCATGCACCAAAAACACTGCAAGTGTGGTGATAAGGCCAGTGGAGTGAACATTATATCATGGCCCTTTTGGAATGCCTTGGGAGTCCTCTGAACGATCAAATGATCTTAGCCTGGTGTTTAAGTGACCCTTAAATTAGTGGAGAGGCATTTGAGAAATACTCTTACACAGCTGACATGCCATGCAGAAATAAATTTATGTATTCATACTGCTTTCCCCCCCATGCCCCCCTGAAAAAATCGGTAGTGGAATAAAAAATGGATTTGGACATTATTTGGTTCACTGTTCTTAGCAGTAGGATGGATAGGTAAAGCACCACGATATATTTGTTCAACTTGTTCTTATTTGCCTGCCAGATGGAGATGGCTTCTCAGAATGATTTAATAGGTCTTTTTAGGCTGCTTCTTTCTAACTTCACTCTCTCTGGCTAGCCAGTCTTGTTGGTTTCCCCTTCTCCCTCGCAGTATCAATCTTGTCTTACTCCTATATCATCTGCTTCCCAGTGAACCCAGTGAGGATTTTACTCATTTTTCTCTTGGTTACAACCTTTTACAGATACAAAGACTCTTGAAACTTCTCTCTCTTCTTTTATTCAAGGTTAACAATTCCAATTACTTTCAGCCGTGCCTTTTAGGCTGCTTCTTGTGGCCTCTATCTAGATGCCTTGAATGGCCTATTTCTGCACAAAATTGGATGCAGTACTTTAGACTGAAGGGAATCACCTCACATGTGAGGTTTATTCTTGAAAGATGGGAATCCAGTTCCCCAGTACTGAGCCCTGGAGAGCTCCACTGGTGACTGGCCCCAGCTGGATGTAGCTCCATTCACCACCGCTCTCTGGGCCCGGACAACTATTCCAGTGTACCCATCCAAGCCATGAGCAGCCAGTTTCTCTGGTAGAATGCTGTGGGAGACAGTGTCAAACACTTCTCTGAAGTCTAAGGAAACGGATGCATGGCTTCATTTTGGCTTTCTTTGAAGAGAATTCCAATCTGATGTCTTACACCCTACTAGCAGTCAGGTGAGAAATGGGAAAGCTGGTGTTAGGACTAATGAAAAAGATGTTTAATGCCTTTGCTCGACGTGTTTGTCGTTTACGGTTACGTGAATTCTCTGAGAAATGCTCTGTTGTGTGTGATGCTGGGAGCAGTGGTGGTGATTTCTGGATTGGGAAGGGCACTGAAGGGTGCTCCCTGCGCTGGGCAGCTGCCTTGGACACAGGGCTGAGGCTCAGGATGTTTGCCCAGAGTGGTGCCCTGCAGTTGACATTCACTGAGAGGTGCTAATGGTCCAACAAAGCCAGCAGGCTGCTGTGCTTAATACAGTTATCATCTGTGCTGTAGATTGGACTTTAATTAAATTTCTTAATTAGGCCAAAATCCAATAAATCTAGAAATAGTAATTAGCAGGAGCCAGCTGTTTTATAACTTGTTATCCTGTTTTTGTAGTTTAGACAAGATCTGACTTGAATAAAAGTTGTTCTATCTGCTCATGTTTGTTGTAAAAAAAAATAATAATTACTTGCTCATGTTGTTTTAATCCTTGCCTCATTTTGGAGACCATTATTATTTTAAAAAAGGCTATAAATATAGTATGTTTTATAAAGATATGTTTTGTGCTATATTAGAATATTATGTATCAACTTTTAACCTGGATTTTTTGTTGGTTTACACATTCACATTCATCAAGTGTCTTCTTATATCTTAGAAATCTATGGTGCTGGTTGTGAATAAAGACCTCAGTTCTAAATGTTCAATCATCAGTTTTCTCAATTTCAACAATTTGTTACTGGGTTTATGTAAATACTACTTAGAAAGTTTTCAATACATCTGTTTCTTAACAAGAATAATTGGAGATATTCTTCAGGTTTAATGCAATCCTAAAGAGCAGTTTAAGGGGGTTTCCATTTTATTTCATTCCTCCAGCCTGTGGAATTAGAGCAGATCGCACTAAAATTTCCAAATACAATTACGAAGTTTCATGGAGCTTAGAGTAACAAGTATTGTCTGCATAGGAGAATCTGGCTGTGTCTGTGTAAATCATTTTCCTCCTTCTGCAAACATGGTGATGACTTAATTGTGTCTGTACTAAGTCATATTTTATAAACATCAAAACCAAATGAGAAGGGATAATTTATCCTATGGCAGCACAGCAGGCAGAGGATCTTGTGAAATAAAATGATAATTTACTTTCTGTAACCCTTGGGGTGATACAGTACCAATAAGTATCGATTATCTTATAGGTTAATTTTATTTTTTCCCAAATGCTGCTGCTTGGCTTGGTATTTAAAAATTGGTGATAATTAGATGGCTATGTCACACATATTGTATCCAATAAAGCTTAGTCAAGTTACTTTTTTAAATTTTAAAAACAATTTCTCCTTTGTTTAAAGTATTCAATGGTCTGAAATTAATTAGCTTTGAACTCATCCAATCTGAAATACAGTGACATTTCACACTTAGCAATATTTTAGTATAAAGTTTAATTGAATTTTGTTTGTTTTGCAGCAGCTGCTGTGCTTTTAGCAAACAAATCGTGTCAGTTAAAGGGTATTGCAGGAAATCCCACAAAGATTTAAAAAAGCTTCTAGGTGAACATTGGCTATATAATAGAATAAATTTAGTGCAGGTTTTCTTGAAGTGATATATTTGGAAATGAAGAACTGCAATGTCTGTTGGATTTTAAATCATAATGGATATGTGCAACCTAGTGAACAGCTTCCTTAGAAGCCTTTGGGCTGTGCTGAAACAAAAAGAATGAACCCAACAACGTGACCTTTAGATGGTCGGCAGAGAGTGGTAATTAGGATACCACCACATAAATGCTAATGTCCACAGCACTTGTCCTCGATAGGCCTACCTTTCAACAAAGGAAATCTGTGCCAGAAATAAAAGTTCAAAGTATACATCTTCCCATTTTAACCCCTTAAAGGACTTCTAAATGACACGTTATTAGCATGTTTTAGAGAGAAAATGTGTAAGAACTGCCATGTTGGTAAAAGAAAAATCTTGGATGTGTGTATGTATATATTTAAATACATATATATCTTTATATATAAAAATATATATAAATTATTGCTGTGTAGATAAGGACTATAAATCAGCTTTTGCATGACTTCTTCAATATATTTTATCAGTAACATGTGCACTTCTGCTTATGGTTGCACTTTCCTTGCCTTTACTGTTCCACTGTGCCTAATAAATATGGATACTTTGATGTAGTAGCATGCATTAGTTAGTTTTCTTTTCTAGCATATCTTTGCTGACTCAAGCAGCAGCCTATTTCATCTGAAACTTTATTTACTGGGAGGTGCTTATTTAAATACACAGTAAAAAAAAGGCTGGTATAAAGCTAACTGATTTACCCAGTGTGGGAAAACCAAAGGAAGAAAAACCCAAAAAACAAACTTGAAACCAGACAAAGAATCTTTTTTAAAATATTTCTGTTCAGTATTTTAGTTAGAGGTAGTAAGTAAGTGCCCAATTTTTTGAGCAACCTGGTCTAGTGAAAGGTGTCCCTGCCCTTGGCAGGAGGGTTAGACCAAGATGATCTTTCAGATCCCTTCCAACCCAAAGTGCTCTATGATTTTATGGTTATTTTATGCTTTTCATTAAAAATGGTATTATAAAGAAGGTGAAAATAATTTTTAACTGTCACGAAAACAGATCAGGTGATAGTATTGCAGATAATTTGATTTGACATAAAACATCTTAGTTGTAAATAAAAAAATACTTGATACAGTATGTTTGGTATTGCAAAGAATTTCACTTGATATTTTGTAACATAATGTTAGAATGTTAATATTAAAATTAGCTTGTTATGGAGGAAAGAGGTTTGAAGCAAATTTCTCTTGGAACTGGACTTACTTGAAAAGGGGAGTTCACTTTGCACAGGTGTGGAAATGACACAACAGCTCTGGGCTGCAGTTAGGGATGCTGAATTTGAACTTCATGAGCTGGCAAAGTAAAATAGGCTGAGCTCTGTTAATGCAGTCAGTGCAGCAAGGATTTTAAGCTCAGCATATGTCACAATAATGAGAACTCCCTTGTGGGAAATTAGAAGCAGGTTTGTGTCTGTTTCTGGTCTCCATACTGGTGTTCTTGAAAGGTGGGTATTTTGCACATTTGTATGAGGAGGTCTCTGATGTGCTGAAGGAAGTGTAACAAATGCAGGAACCCCCAGCCTACCAGGGTATGTCGTGTACACACAAAGCCCCTCAGGCTGCCTCCTCCCCATGTCACCCCTGTGGAACATGGATGTTTTACTGGGATATTGCACATTCCAGCACAACTTCTTCCTGACCTTGGTGAACACCAGTGTAATGCTTTGGTGGGGTCACTGTGTCTGAGGCTCGGACCAGGGTGTTATGCATCCCAGAAGTGGACTTTTCCTGCCAAATCTGCAGCCATTTCTGGCTACATCGGTTAATGACAGCATCCTGTTTGGGTGTACAGCATATGTATTGCTGTGTGTATGTGAATTTATATATATATATATGTATATGTACAGGAGAAAAATGTGTGAGGAGAGGAAGGAAAAAGTATTTCAGACACCAGGCTTTGGGAGATGCGTTTCTACTTTTAGTTTACTTAGTGGAACAAGATTAGTTTCTCTAATGTATCTTGAGAAGGCCATGGCAGCCATATTTTGAGGACACTCAGATTTTCACAACTGGTATTTTCAGCTCTTGCTGGGGAGGCTAGAAGCAGAATTTGATGATGTAATAGTGAAGGCAAAGCTCTGTCAAAACACAGCTCAGTGGATTCTTGTCTTTCTGTTCATTAATGACCAAAATTGCTCCAATGTATTTTTCCCAATTCTGATTGTAGATATTTACTCCTCAAGAGAGCTCAGTGACTTTTTATACTGGCAAGGCAATGTCTGCAGGGGGGGCACTCACCTAGCCTTTGTTAAATCCAGCTGATGCCAGTGGAAGAGTTAGTCAAGGTCTTGGGCACGCAGCCTTTTAATCAGGTCTGAAACACAGGAGGCCACCTTCAAAGGGTGGCTTATACTGAGCTAAGAAGACCTGTTCTGACTTCAGTTAGATATATGTCAGCCAGAACATCTCTAGAAGAAAATGTATTTAGTACTCATGGCATACAAAAATATTAATGAGCAGGATAGGAAGAAGTGGTGAGGTATTGTCTCTAATAGGAAAAACAGAGTTCATTCTCTGTGGAATGGGAAAACGGGAGAGGAGATGGAGCAGAGGAAGAATATAATCTCGTATATCAAAAGAAGCATATATTGAATTTGCAGGTTTGGTATCAATAGTCTTGGGCTTTCCTTTGTGCTTGTGAGGTGTGGCTTTGGTGCTGCTACTGAAAAATTAATTATGTTGAAGAACTGAGAATGTCAAAAGCCTTTGCTCTTTCTGTGCATAGGAGTAACTGGAACAGGTCTTAGGGACTTTTTCAGTCTTAGGGACTGAAAAATCTGTGGTAGATAAATTGCACTTATAAACATAATATTGGTTGCCTATTTAAAAAAATCACACTCTTTTCATCTCTGAATATCTAAATACTTCTTGACTGAAAAATGCATTTTCAGTAACAGCTGAAAAATTATGGATGTTGTGAAGTGTGCCATTATCAGACATGAAATCCTCACAGCAGAGACCTCTGAGGAATTCAGCTGGGTAAATAACTGGACTGGAATTAACAGAGAACTAGAATTTAGCAGCCGTCCTGCTTACACATTACAGCACTGCCTTACAGTGCTCTCGGCAAAATGGCTGGAGAAGGACGTCACTTCATTGCTGGGTAATTGTTCTATAAAGGCAAGTACATGGAGAGCATTTGGGTTGATTTTTTTTTTCCTCCCATCCCCCATTACTATGATTTTAATTGGAAGCAGCTCTTTGTTCATGTAAAACTAGCATGAGGTCCTTTACTGAAAGATAGTGATGTCTTTGTATCAAACAGTGCCTGTTTCAAGCTGTTACGCTTGTCATTGTTTAATTGAACTTGCTGAGGTTTCTGGGAGAAGGAAACTTTTACCATCTCCTCCTGCGTTTTACCATCTCCTCCTGTGAATCATTTAACATGCTGTCTCTGAACAGAAAAATGTCCCATTTATGAGTAGGTGGAATAATAGGCTATCTGGATTCTGATACTTATTAAATGTTAAGTCTTTGTCAAAATCTGCAAAAGAGCCCTGAGAAGCATGGAATTTGCAGACGTACAAGCTCGTGTCATTTTTATTTTCATTCTGAAATCTTTATTGTGTGCGCAGCAACTTGTGTGCTTCATAGAGAAAATGTAGGCATTTGTAACTTTGCTGCTAGAACTGAAGCATTTACTGCTAATAGGCTACAAACCTGAGGTCACTGAGGTTGCTCAGTTTGTGCCTTAGCAGAGCTAACAGATGCCGTGGGGTTGGGAGCGCAGGTTTCCTGCCGAGGCTGAGCTGCTGCTAACATCGAGCACAAGGCTGGGCTGCCTCGAGTCCTTTCCACAGTTTGTTGCTGAGTCACTGGGTGACCTTGTGTAAACCTCTTCCCTTGGCATAGGCTGCCTGCAGAGGAGGAGCACCAGCAATGACCTGCGCAGTTATTCTTGGGTGAGGAGTTCAGTGAAGCTGCAGATTTGATGTAAATGATTCGTTTTGTTTCTTGCTTTATTAATCTTATGATAGGCAGTGTGTGTCGGTAATAAAAAGGAAGATGGGGATATATGTGTTAAGGGACAGAGAGGAGAGAGCTGGGATGGAGGGTTGATAACGTGTCTGAAGACAGGGTGTTAAATGACCTTATCTTTGGCTACCTGGATTTCAGAGTATGTGCTAGTTGACCCTGCAACACTGATTCAAAATTAAGAGGGCTGTGTTTAGAAAGCAAAAACAGTAATAGGAAAAGCCACTGGTGAAATTTAAAAATCAAATTTCTCCCAGCTTAATGTTACTTTTAACTTTTGATATGGCTTCTTGTATACATACACGTCTGTTCTTAGGAATATACTTACAGAAATAGAGATAGTAGCATCATGGTGGACTGTCTCTGTAATGGATCTTTGGCATCTCCACCCTCTTGACAGATAATTTTACGCTGTTCAGACAGAATATATTTTAGATTTACAGATATTTGATCTGTTTATATACTGATCTGCCTTTTTTTGAACTAACTTCCCACAAATTATTGAGTTACAAGTGTTTGTAAACAGAGCAGCCCCTAAAGCCAGGGATTTGTCTAAAATGAATGAAAAAAATTAAAGGAAAGACAGTTTGATCCCGTAAGATTTTGTAACGTTGTAAAGCAAAAGCTCATACTTTTCCAGTTTTTCACATGGTACCAAATTCCAGCTGGCAAAGATCTGTGGCACAGCACTTGGCTTTCATTTGGGCTGAAATTTTAAATCTACTAATTTCAAATTTTCCCTTACTGAAAAAGATATTTTAAGATTTCTGGTAGTTTTAAGGATCTGGCTTATGAAGGCAAGGACTGCCATAGAGCTGCAAGAAGAGTTTTGTGACTAGTTTGTCAAAACCTCTGAAAAATAGAACACATAGCATGAAGTAGCACTGTTATGATGCAGTGCAGATTTCTCAAAGTACACAAGGAAATTAAAAGCGAACATTATTGCTTGTTGCAATGGTCACATTTGGCATTTTTCAGACTCATTAGAAATGCTGCTGTGAAAATTTATTACTTTTTAATTAATCATGTAAAAGCTAAGTTCGGTAAGTGTATTTGTGTAAGCAAAAGTACATTTGCGTAAAGGATTTTCAGTTAAGATATAGGAAACAGATTTCAGGTTGTTCAGACTTAGGAATGTAGTTTTTTCTTTATGGGGCCATGTATGTATTTGCTTGTACTCATATAAATGTAAAATGAATGTCATACATGTTTATATACTGCATGAACTGCTGAGGCAAAGCAGCAAATAAACAGGCTATACGTGAGAGAAGCTAAAAGGCCTGAATAGCCCAGTAAATCTTGCATTGGACTTACATTTTATAAATACTAGGCCCTGTGGAGCACCGTTGAAAAAATAGTTCTTTTCGGATGGTGAAACCTTTGCTTGTCCATTGCGTGAAGGACTTTGGGCATGCAAATACATGGAATTGTTTCACCAGTGACAGATGTATGAAGAATCCTTGTTCAGGCTTTAAGTGTGAAAAATCGCTAGTATCTGAAACACTGAAGAAGAGAGTGAGTTGGTGATCTTACATCACTTTGATAAGGCAGCACTGGACACTGTGTGTGGGAGTAGGGAAGAAAAATGGTCTTTTTAACCTTTGTTGCGCCAGCCTGTGTCTGTGAGTAAGCTGTGCAAGAGCAAGACAAAATAACTTTGGTTGCTGGATAAGTCCAGGGGACAAAAATTGGTACTCAGCAGCTTGAAACTGATCTGGAAGCAAAGCATTGCCAATACAGACCAATGGAACAACATCTCCCTTGATTCTTGTCCCATTCCAGTGGGGAGCCTGCAGAGCTGGACTCCCTGCTGCTGTAGCACAGGCAGACAGAGCAAGAGGTGTCAAGCCAAGGGATGAGAGTTACATAGAACTGTTTCTGAAGCCTATGTGTGGCTGGAAACTCTCTCTGGATCTGTTCATCAGTCAGAAAAGACTAAAGAGAGTGTGTTGAAGAGCATCATTTTGATCTTAAAAGCTCTCAAAACTCAGTGGTGTTTAAGACTGTATAAAGAAAAGAATACTCCTGCAAGTTTCTTATTGCGCTCAACACTGCTCCTACTAAAGTGTTAGACCCTCCAATTTTGTGCTTCGTGAGATGATGGTGTATGGATGATTATATAAAACTTTGGTGTTCCCATCTCTCTTGCATTTGTATAAATGTTATGGTAACATAAAAATTTATGTTAACGTTAGAATAGTCTATTTTTTAAGGTCTGAGTAGCCTAAGACCTCTTTTCTGTATGGAACCTGTCTAGAAGCTTATTTTGTGTGAGAGAAAGGGTCTTGGGAGGGGAGAGCCTCCAGGGGGCAGGTTGGCTCCTTTGACGGACCTGGGAACAAAAGAGTCCACAAACATTTTATAACAGGCTGAGAGGTGTCACCAGTCTTAGCCTTCAGCAAGGAAATCTGTTTTGCGGAAAACATTTTATGTTGACTGATTGTTTTTCCTTTTATTTTAAATGTATAAAAAGACAGCGTTGTTGAGGCTGTGTAGTCTCTGGCCATTCCCACTGAAAGCCCACTGAATCTGTTTTTTAAAAACTTTAGTGTGTTTGATATTTAATGAATACAGAATGCCATTTATAACTTCATTAGTTAATTATTAATTATTGGTAGGCTTAAAGGACATAATTGCACATGGGTGGCTTTCCTCCCAGTTGCTGCTTCATCCTGGTCATTACTTATTGAGAAAGTTTTTGTATAACTATTACACGTAAGCGCAGTGTAACGCAGAGAATATAGATTTGCCTATTCTGCATGCCAAGGCAACCCTGTCCTGTGGTTTGCACACTGTATTTGCCACATGAAATCTAGTAAACAGTGTAACTAACTTACTTTCCAAATGTGTTTTATGGTTTTAAATCAAAGGTACAAGCAAGTCACACTCACAGTCTTCTGAAACACATGCTCAAGAATTCCTATTGTCTCCTACTTCAGAGAAAAAGAGAAAGAATAGGAAGATTTTTCTTTGCATTGACAATCCAATTAAAACAGCAAGGTGTCAGGAATGATATCAATTCCTCTGAAAGCACTGTTTCAGTCATTGGTAGGCCCTCCATCTGGGAATTGTGGCATAGTAATCTGCAGCAAGGCAAAAAGAACAACATGGAAAGAAATTTGAATTGTTGACCTAATTTTGGTAGTCCACCATTGCTGCTGACAGAAGTTCAAATGATCCCAAAGGGTTCCTTATTATGGGGATGCCAAAACAGAAAGATGTAACATAAAAGAGGCAGGAAAGTGGGTGACTGCTTTTATATCTGTCATTGGTTCTAGCATCCAAATAAAGGTTCTGTGTTTTGTCCACCAGAGATGTATTTTGCAATAAAAACAAGAAATGAAAGCAGATCAGAAAAGTTTTCATCAGTATTCCCTGGTAGTAATTAAAGAAGTATTTGTAGGCAAGAACTCGCTGCTTATCACGTCGTCAATTTCTGCTCTATTCATTTCAAAGGTGATATTAAAAATAAGTAAGAGAAAGTTTCTGAAATCCTTTCATGCTCTTTAAGTTTGTTCATTACCTAAAGAATGGAGATGGTGTTTGCAAAGTGTGTGTTGCTCAGGATGTGTAGAGTGGTCTGTAAAGGTCACGCCGCAGTATTTTCCTGCTGACAAGTCTTTGTGTTGAAAGGGCATGGTCTGTGCTATTTCTTCCTTGGGCCATGATGCATTCACATTGAAGCCTCCCTTTAGACTGTCTTTGCTTTCAGGGGACTGTTTTAAATACTTCTTTTTTTCTTCTTCTTCTTCTATTTTTTTTTCTCCTTCTTTTTTCTTTTGTCCCAATCTGCTTTTAGTGCGGCCACAGCAGAAGGCAGCACGTTTCTGGTTGTAATACTGTGTATTAGGCAGAGACTGAATGGGTACAGGAGAGAGCAAGTGGAGTATATTGTTGCTGGCATGTTCTGGCTGTTGAAATGTTAAGTCTCATTCGTGAAGGGCTGCATCTGTGCCGTGGTTATTTATGTGTAAGTAAAGTTTTTGTTCTGTTGGAAATCCCAGGGAATCTGGTACCAAAGTAAGTATCACAGTCTTAGAAATGAAAGAGCAGGGGCAAGAAGGGGAAGATGCAGTCTCCTTGCATATATTTTGGATGCCTGACAAATAGATCTCGTACTGGACTGTTGTAAATCAAACTAATATTATGGATAGAAAGCTTTAGAGTAGAATAAAAGGCACCACAAAAAAATATCATAGGTTTTTTTAAAAGAAATATACCTTTTTAATCCTTGAACATTTGGTTGTGTGAAAGAACCCCTTCCCTCCCTCCTCTAGTGGTCGATTAGAATAACTTCTGACAAAAAGCCAGTGGTAATGTACATATTCCCATTACAAAGCATTTGCCAGCTGAAATTTCTCTACTGCAGAGAACTCACAGATGTGTTCAGCACTGTTCTCCCAGAGAAATTGCCTTTTATTTGGGTCAGTCTTGTTTTATGCTTAGTCATTTTAAAGCCAAAAAGCCTTGTTTTCAAAAAGTCTTCAAAATGTGGATCAGCTGTACAAGGACATACGGAGGGCTTCCAAAACATTCAGGGAAACTGTTTTTCTGTTACCATATGCCAAGGATGTGATTGCTCTTTTTTTTGCTCTGAGGATTGGAGTTGGACCCTGCCTGTTCCTGTTCGGGGTGTGCAGGACGGAAGGAAGGTTTAGTACCACTCTTCTACAGAACAAGGTGTTCTTTTGAGATCCCCACCTCACCCGTTTAGTCCACAGACTCTGTGTGTGTGGACTGTACACATTACCCCAGTTGTCAGCAGAATTGTCTGCAGCTGTTCTGCTTTCCAAGAAGAAATCTAAAATATCTGTCCACCTTAGGAGTTATTTTTTAAACCTTCTGTCAGTAATACACTCTGTTTAAGAGCTGAAATGGACTAAGATGTCCCATGTGTACAGATCTGGCTAAAATCTCTGAGAAGCTGAGTGCTTTGCCTATTTTGGGAATCTCAAGGAAAGGATGGAGGCTGACAAGTGTTTACTCTCTTACCTTTAAACTTACCTTGCTCTCAAGATGCGATGCTACCTGACATGATGGAGGTAAAAGTGTGAGAAACAGAACTTTCACCAAAGATTCCATGTATTACAGTTCATGATTAAAAACCTGAACAAACAATCTTGAATACTCTCCAGCCTTTCCTAACTGTTTGGGTAATGTTGACAAGTGTTGCAAGTCATTGCCATGCAAACAGAGAAAACCCTTCATTTTTATAACACTGTATTTTGCCTAGAGAGCCATGATATGATAAAGAGCATAACTGAATCAACTTTCTTTATTTAGCATGTGCTGCCATAACTACAGGATATGAACATGTTGGTGACTTCATTGCACTGAGTGAAATTAGTAATGTATCAAATATCAGCTCATCTGTCAAATTATTTCTATCATAGTTTTGGTTCTTTGAGGTTCTTTTGGTGTGTGTTGCATATTCTGAATTCTGAATGAATTTGAACAGCTGTAGTTTATGCTCTGTTTGTTTGTAGATTAACAGATACATTTCCACAGTAATAGCTTCCCCTCTTTATCCTTCCTCTCCACCATTAGAAATAGATTTAGCTTAGCAGTTACTGGAAACGAGAAATTAAGTATCCAATTATTTTAAGTTATTTTTGTATTACCATATCTTTTAAGAAGCTATAGGAAGATTACTGAAGGATTATTAGGTTGTAGTTTTCCAGGGGTTGCTGGTAATTCGTTGTGAATAGCACTCTAACAACTCGTACTGACTGGCATAATTAAATGTTTCAAATTTGCCCCAGTTTTTGCAAGATTTATTGCCAATTAATCTTCCTTTTTAATCTCACTGGTATGTTACACTACTGAAACATCCACTTTCAGAAGTAGATATTGTCATGTTACTATACTACTTTTTATACGCTCTTACTACTGTAACTTACACAGGTTCTGGATCTCTGTTTCATTCTTCTCTCAAAACTTTTGTAAACATTATTCTTGTTATGTAGTGTGGCCAGCTGGCCAAAAGGATTATTAAGATAGTTTTTATTTCCAAATTTACTAGACAATTCAAATAAAACTATTAATCTTAACTATAAGCTTTTTAGGATCAAATAACTTACCCTTTAGAAGAATTGATATTGCAGAATTAGTAGATATGCTAAAAGATAAGTAAATTATTCAACATAGACAAATTACCCAGATAACTTTAGAATTTAGAGCTGTGCTTTTTTGTCTTTTTTTTTTCCTTTTGAGTCTTGTGGGTATTCGTCTGTTTTATTATCATCGTATTGGCCTGATTGCTGTTTTCACTTACCTTTTACAAGTAAATTCTTGCTTTGTCTTAGGTGGTTTTATATTGTATAATATGGGGAAACATCTTTCCCTTTTATTCAAATGTATTCAATTGCTAACTGAAGGCCAGAAGAAAGCAGCAAAATGTTTTATGTGGAATAACAATGTTGGAATATTTAAGAATAGGGCAGCTCAAAAAGGATGATTAAGATAGGTTGAAGTGAGACAGACCTGACGTCATAAAAAATAGAGGCACTTGGCCTGAGGAGGTTTGTTACTATATAAATAAATTGAATTCCTCTTTTCCAGTGTTTTGTGCTACTTAAATATGCCAACTAAGCTGTTTCAGCACTTTGATCTTCTGCCATGATCTGGCCCTAGCTGTACTTTCATCCTTTTCAAAAGTATTTCTCACAGCAGTGAATTTGGCCCTAAGGAAATGAGTATGCAGATTTCCTTTCTCCATTAAATACTACCTAGATGCCTGCCTTTATTGAACAAATAAGCTAGTAAATTCCCTGAGGATTTAGGTTTTAAGCCACTAACAACAGAATCCAGTGTGTCACCTTAAAGAAACCCCTGGAGAGAAATACACTATTTCCCAGCAAGGGAAAGGGTTTAGAAGTTATGTTTTTGGGACTGGTAGTTGGATGCAATCCTGATGTATTTTATGTGAAATACAGTTTTTTGTGAAGACTTGAACATTTTACATGATGGTAGTTATATCCATCATGTTTCAGTGCTGTTCATATGTGGTATTCTGTCTGGCTTCCAGCTCTCTTGCCCAAAAGGCAGAGTTTGACCTGTTCTGTGTCGTGTCTGCCAGCCCCCTGCTTTGGAGACCCCCACATAGCCATGTCTGCTTAAGACATTGCTGAAATCTGTTTGCCTTGTTCAATTCACTTGTCCTCAGTCTCTAACACAAAGGGTATACCATGAAAAGATTAAGTACTGAGGAGACTTTACTCTCTTTTCACTCTGCAGTGTATGTAAAGGTGCACTTAAAGGTTTTTAGAGACTCTAGGAAAACTGAGGTAGATGATACTCATTAAAGAACTTGAATTTCTTCCAGTAATTAAGCTTTCAGAGTGATATTTTCCATAAAGATACCTCCATAATGATAATTTTATTTCTGTAAGTTTTTCTGTGCATGGGAAATATAAATTAAAATTTACATGCAGTGAACATCAACAAAAATACAAATGCTTCTGTTGTTTCCCCTTGTGATCAAAATTTGCTGAAATATTATGAAGAAATATGAAGTAAGACAATATCAAGGCCTTGTCCATTGTCTTTTAATTGTTTGTTTTCAGGGAGGAAATTGTGATCATTGCCTTCAAGAAAAGAATTCAGGTTTTTTAAAATTCAGTCTTGTCCTCCTTTCAATTTGACACATGGTAGCTTCCTTATGTAGGTATATTTTTGGTATTTATAAAGATTCACAGCAGTGGCCAATCTGTATGCGATAGTTTATAGGTGACCAACATGACAATTTAGGCCTGTATCCCAAAGCCCAGTAACTTGTGTTGAAATGGAATACAAATTTAGTGTTAGCTAGGCAGAGTTAACAGTCTGGATTGACCGCATCTGTCTGCCAAGGAGCTGAGCACCTTCCATCCTGCTTTCACTGAGGACCATCCAGCAAAGGCCACTGTTGCATGTGTGTTTGTTATGGAAAGAAGATGCCACAGTTGCAGTTTTGCATGATACCTTATTCTGCTGCATTTTTTTACCCTGTGTAAATATATTTCCATTGCATTGCTACCATCAAAGCTGTTAATCAAATCTGATTTGTATTAAATCTCTTCTCTTTTGTTTAACAGATGATGTCACTAATACTGCTCAGGAAGCCCTCCTTGCTGATGAAAAGGAGAACGTGCCAACAGGAATAGGAGCTGTGGTGTGGAAAGTCCCAGAGCAAACACCGCTCGTGACTTAGCTACCAGTGCTGCTCAGTCTTCATCTCTTTAAATTAAAATCAAACACAACTGCCTCAGAAACCTGTGGACAAGAGAAAGGTACTGTGCATTGCCAGCATGTTGGTTGGGTAGGAAAAGATTAAATCTGCCATACAGATATGATGCTATCTTTTTATTAGAAACAATACCATTTGAAGCTTCAAGTTTGAAATTCTTTTTGTACTGTGAGAGACTTTTAAACCCAAGCAGATTTCACAGTAAAAACAAATCAAATCTATATGAAGCTTTTGTCTTTTGTCTCTTTGCTTCTCTTTACAGAGATGTTTTCTGGATTCACTGAACAGATTCTTGATATAAACATTTTCTTACTTGTGATTTCTTTTCTTTATTAATTTTTTAAGTTGTTCCCTCCTCCTCCTCCCATGGCATCTAAGATGTGCAGAATGGAAGGATGCTTAGAGTCTTATATTTATCATATGCTTGCTAACTTGACACTGTGTTGCCTCATCTGTATCTGTCACCATTAATAAACTAGAAGGGCTTCAGTTGCTTTGGTCTCAGTCAAGAGAGCTAAGCTCCTTTGACAGACTTTCCCAACCTTCTGTTGACTTTTATGTGTTTATAATATGCATGTGTCTGGGTATTCAGCAGGCAGTTATATGTGCCATGCATAAACCCCAACACAGTATTTTGTTTGCTTCAAGGATCATCTTGAAATTACTTGTTTCCTCCTATTAGAGAAGTATGGTAAGGATGACAGTTTAACACAGTGCCTAATTTTTTGTTTTTTCATGTCGTGGTAGTCCTGCAGTGATGACTGAGTTATTAGGATTAGAAATATTAGGAAATAGTAAACCCCTGCTGTGTATCACTGCCCTTTCTGCAGCAAAATGCCGTTGGTCCCTAGAAAAGACATTTTTATCTAGAAAGATGTTGAGAATATACTCGAAGTTTGCCAGAAAACTAGCACAGAAAGAAAAGCAAAGCAGCCATAACCCAGGAAATATCCTTTCCCAATGGCTATTTTGTAGTTTGCATATTGAAATTGTTGCCTCTTTGCTACTCACAAACTTTTCTTGGCTTGAAATATGCCTTGTTATATTTAGTATAGTGCACAGTGAACATTTCCTTCTCAGTTCTGAATAGAAAAGTATGACACTAAATAAGGCAAATGCTGTGGGAAGTGACAGCTGTAGAATGCATGATCATTAATGCAAAAGTCACAAAGAAGGAAAGAATAAAGTAAAAAACGCAGGATACAGAATAAGTCTTAGGGCCCATCTGTTTTCTATGACACTCAAATACAGCTACTAGTTCATTGTAGTATCTTTGATTCTAACACTTCAATGAATTTCATTGTAGTATAGTCTTTATAAAGCAACATATAAAGAGTGAAAATGTATGTCTAAAATAATTTAATGTTTGTTAATGTAGTTAACTTTTACTATAGAGAATAATTCCTCTAATTTGTAATTTCTAATTTATAACTAAATTTGTTATGGGGGCAACAGATAAACTGATGTGACTCCTAAATTCTCTCCTGTACCTGGGAGGGCAGTTCATCCTTTACTTCTGACTGGGTTTAACACTTCGTGGTAAATGCATGAGGAACTTCAGTCATAGATGTATCTAAAAAATTATCTCCATATCTACTTAATAGTACCAGAAAGTAAATGATGCTGATTTTGAAAATAATTAAAATGCTGAACTATAAACCTATCTAAAGAGTATTGTAACTTGGCTTTCTGTGAAGGTGAATGTATTTTAATTTTTAAATTTCGAAAGAATGCTATTTAAAGATTGTTTTCCCCGTTGTCCTTTAGACTGTTCTGTTCCTGTACATCCAAAACAGTTGAACATAGACTAAAAAATTGATTTAGACTTAATAGTTTGTTTAGCTGACTCTCCATAATAAAGATGAAGTATTCCAAACATGAGTCTTCAACAGCCAGTGTATTTTGGAAAGTGATGTTTTCATGTGCAAATTATCTAAATCTATCCTAATAGTTGGAACTAGCTTACGAAAATTTGAACAGTGGGTTTTCATCTTCTGGATTCCTTACGCACATTTGCCCAATGCTACAGGAAAAAAATTCTGCCTATCTGGTCCCTGTTTCTTTTATTTGATCAGTCATATTTCTTGCATATCAATGTCTTGTTATTTGTCTAGACTGTTCCTGATGTCTTCCAACTTCCTCCTCGGAATGGAAGTGTAAACACAAGCAGCCATGCAGGAATGGTGCTGCTATATCATGCAGCTGTGAGCTGACACTTTGCTTTAGAGAATGACTGGCTGCTTCTGTGAAAATTTAGGATTGCTGCAATACGGCCAGGCACGTTTTTTTAAATGGCTCCTTCTTTCTTTTGCTGACTGATCATGAAATCTACCGAAGATTGATATTTTTCCCCTTTCTTTAAATGGTGAACACTAAATTGAGATAAACTTCAGTAGTGCTGTCATGTTTCCATTTTGCCATAACATCCTTTGAACAAACAATTTGTGCTGACTAATCCTCTGTACAAATATTACTTATGTTCACTGCCACGTGATTACAGATCCATTATTCTCCAAACACAGAAAACAAGTACTATAACATGCTTGTGTCTAAAGAGTTTCTCTTACTTGCAAATGTAACAAGATAATACATTTGTGTGGCTGATAGCTGTGTAGCTGCTGGCAGAATTCCCACACATGTTTTGCCATTCGATAAGTCTGTGGTTGGTAATGGTCATGTTGAGATAAGATAAGGGACGTTGCACTTAGTCATCTAAAAGTAATCATCTACGCATAGAGTGTTTGCAAGAGGTCTTAAAAAGAAAACTAAACAAACTTTTCTGACACCATGGAAGGGGCTCTCAAATATATCAGATTTGCTGTCCAGTATTAAGCACAGCAGACCTTCAGTCTTCTACTGCTTGTATGTTCATAAATGAGTATGACTGGGAAAAAAAGGTATGAAGTGTGAGAAACCTGTAGCCTATGTGGTGTGCATTCAATAAACAATAGTGAGAGGCCATAAATTTGGCAGTTCTGAAAATTCCTTAGGATATATCGGTTTTGCAATACCTGGTGCTTTTTCTTGATAAAAATGCTCTCTCTTGGTTATGGTTGTCTTTCTAGCTTTTTCTTTGTTTTTCTCAGTTCCTCAGTTAAATTAATTTGTAATATCAATAGCTCCAAATGATGTTTTGAATATTAAATAGCTTTGATAATGGGATTTTATTATGGCAGTATAAGTATGCATGTGGGGAAGAGCCTGTTTTATGCATAGAATTGTGTAAATGTTGATTTCTAGGAGAAAAATCTTGAAGGACACTAATTTTAATCTCAACACCTGCAACTTATCCTTTCTGAAGGAAATCCATCATGTGCACATATGCACATACTATATTTATACAGGTGTGCTGGATGTTACTACAACACAAGACAAAAATGTGAGATTTTGTAGTAGAAGGGAGGGGGAGAGTGGGCATTTCAATTAACTTCCAACAGTCAATGGAAGAATTAAAAATGCACACTGGGACAGTGAAAGGAAACACATAACCTTGTTATTTACTGGTGAAGACTTGCATATCTCAAAGAAAACATCCAGTAATTGTCAATTCTTAATCCCTTAAAACATTAGGGAAGTGTTAGTGAAGATCTTTTTGATGTTTCCGGATGTCTGTTGCAAAAAAATAATAAATAGTATGTGTTTGTAGCACAGCCATTTGAATTGATATGCCCTGGGAGGGGAATGAGCATGGATTCACTTAAGATCTCCCAGTTTTCACATTGTTCACTGAAACAGGCAGCATTTCAGCATTTCTCCTTTCATGTACAAGGGCAACGTATGCAGGTAACAGCTAAGTCATGATTTACATGTAGCTTTCAGTTTTGCTAATATAGATTTGCTCTGTAGGAGATGAAAAATTGCAGTGTCACTGCCATAGCTATGCTAACCTTAACCTTAAAGCAAAACCTTATTCACACTTTCACCTAAAGTTTAGGGAGATGATGTAGAAAGAATAGTTTTTGGCAATACCTATTTTTCCACTGAGTCTTCATTAAGACTTAAGTTTGTCTGTAAAGCCACTGCTAGGACCCTAAATTTGAGGCTTCCCTCTGCCACCTCTTTTAGGGGATGAGGTGGGAAGAGGAACAGAACTGAACACTAAGATCAATTCATAGCAGAAATTATATGAACATACTTCTACACAACTGGATTCGTAGATAGGATTGCAACTGTGTCAAAATTGCATGATAGTACAGCTTGAATAAAGATTTTTGTCCATGGTCAGACATGATTTACAGAACCATTTAGACCTTCCAGAGAAGAGCCTTCTTTGCAAGCACCATGGCAAGAAGGAGGTTGTGTTCTGAAGCAATGAAGCATAAACATTTTTCATTTAACCATTGGGACTTCTGTAAGCTTTAGGTGACACGTCTTGGCTTCAACTTTATGCAAAACACTGTACCATCTTCACAGTCTGCTCTCTGAAACAGTATAGTGAAATGAAGTCTTGATTTCTCAGTGAAGGAGAGATGTTATATGGGTAAAGAGAGATAAGGATGTTTTCTTCAGAGTAAACAACAAATCACTTCTTAATTCCCCTAAGTATCCGAATCAGCTTGACTATGACAACACTCAGCAGTTTAGGATACACTGCTACTAATGCTGTGCCCCCATAAACTGGATGCCCCCATAAGTTGCATACACAACGTGCATATTAGAGAACTCAAAAGCTGCATGTGCAAGTAGTCTGGTTCTGTCTAACATTATCCCAAATTTAGGAAGCTTTTAGGAAGCTTTATTTCCATAAATAAATAAATAAATAAATATGTGTGCATTGATTAATTTCTGAGCTTCAGAATACTTTGGGACCGTCTAATCTGGACAACAGAAAGTGTCACAGTCTGTAGTGGTGTGTCACAGAATATTTCTGAAGTTCTGTATTTGTATCTACTTGCCTAGTTCTCTCTTTTTAAGGTGAACCATGACTGAACGTGTCTGCTTTTTAACATTCTGAGGGACGCTATCCTTAAAATTATGATGTTGATATATGTATCCGGATAAATATATTTTTTGCAAGTCTTCATGGCCACCACATTCAACTTTAAGTATCTTCAGAGAGCACATTTGTATTTCTGGTGGCCAGCGTGCCAACAACATTTCCAACAAGTCTGGAATGGTTTGAATCAAATTTGCTGGCAGTTACCAGGAGGGTATTTTGTTTGTAGTCTTCTCACGGTGTTGAAGCGTTCTCTATTTGTGGGTATTGGAAGATGGTTACAGAAAGAAAGCCTTTAGTTCAGATTTTCTCCTCTGTGCTTTTCCTGTGCTTTGTCCTGTTTGTCTCTGTCCTGTTCAACCAGAGAGAGAGAAAAAAGTTTGTCTTCAGGCTCTTGCTGTGTTAGTATCTAGCTGTGCTTTTTACTGCCTGTAGTTTGAAGCCGTTGCACAGCTTCCTTTTAGAGAGTTGAGAGAGGAAAGAAGCTGCTGTCTGGCTGAAACACCCAGTTTAAATATTTTATCCCAGGTGATGCAGTTGCATCAGCCTTTTACCAGAGTGACTTAAACTCTGTTCCCTGCAATGAACATTCACTCAAATACCAGTTTTAAATTTGAAATACCAGTTTTAGCTGGCTGATTGTCAGAACACTGCTGTGAGAAAGTTAACAGATCTTCTGAGGGAATTGTGGTTTTGTGGGACACTAAATGTGATGATTCCTGCCAAAAAAAATTGCAAACTCTTTCTATGTCTCATAAGTTTCATTTCTCATAACCAGTATGCAGTATCCAGTCTCTTATTTCATTATATTGTCCTCAGAATATATTTCTGTTGGTCTTTCTCCAAGTGCAATGCCCACTTTACTGAGAGAGTAAGTGATTTGGTAAAGAAAATACAGGGCATCTGTGACAGAACTGTAGATTGGAACCAAAATCCATCAAGCCTTAGCCTGTGTGTTGCCAATAGGATAATAATAATTACTGTCCAGTTAGATTTGAAATTAGATTTGAATGCGGGGTTCAAGATCATTGAAGTTGAGCAGGAGTCCTTGATGCAGTAATCAAACACAAGATTGAGGTCCTAAATTCTTGAGCACAGATAGGTACTTTTTTGGAGATTCTATGACTTCAAAATCTAAGCAACAGCCCTGCCAGTTCTGCAGTGTATATATTTACTTTGATCTCCAGAGCTAAGGAACTTGGCAAAGTGGAGCACAGTGAGAGCTTTGGAAAAAATAAAGCATGTTGTTTTGTCAGTCTTCCTGTATTACTGGAATAGGCTGATATCTTCATTTTGGCTAAGAGTTGGGATTTTAATGAGAAGTTGTGTGAAAGTTGAACCACCCCTTGGTAGGTGAAGAAGTTTTGTAATTCTTTTGTGTGCTGACCAATGTGCTCGTGCTGCTCTTCACAGAGCTGTGTGATTCTTCTGTGCTGGAGCAGTGAGGTGGGAATGTGAGATGTCTGGCACAGTGTGAGGTAGCTTGCAGACTTAGTAAAGGTAGTCAACAGCATAAAATAATTACTGAGATCAGAGGCAGTGGAATGAAATCATGCCTCCTCTGCTTCACTGTTCGGCTGGTAACTAATATTGCATCCAGAAACACCTTTTTTTCTCCTTACACCTACCTGACCTCTCAAGTCTGTCCTATTGATTTATGAAATAATAAATATTCAAGATGCAACAAAGTGTTAGACTTCCCCAGGTTTTCTTTCATTGAGGTTCCTCCTCTCTCTTGAGTCACCAAATTGGGAATCTGAACCTCTTCCCCAAAACCTGTCAGTTACCTTGTACATTTACTACACAGCTGTCATCCCTGAATTTTTAATTTTTCTAGTTTCAGGTTTTAGTTATTCTAGCTCTTTACAATATAATAATAACAGTAGTAATAATAATAATAATAATAATAATAATAATAATAATGGGTTTAAAAAAAAACCCCAAAGGAAGCTTCCTGCAAAAATCAGGTCAGTAGCTAAACAAAGCTGGTCCAGTATAATCCAAAAGCCTAAATTTGACAGGTTGATTACATCTGTGGCATGTCAGTGATAGGCAATAAAGATATTAGAATGTCTCCCTATTTGCTATTTATCTACCCTTAACTGAGAAGTGCTATAACTTGCCCTTTCTTCCTCCTTCTGTTTTTGCTCTTAAATGTTCTGCTTTAAAGGGAATGCTGCTCCTCAGTGAGAGTGCAGGATCTCCCTGCATCACACCCAGGGCACAAGGAGAAGGTCCAGAGGCTCCTGCACTGCGCCAGACAGCAGGCATCGGGTCAGGGCTCCTGTCCGTGCTGGAAAGAAAGGAATTGGCCCAGAGGTCAGAGGAATAGTTCTGCCTAGAGCTGCCTCTCTGGAGTTGCAATGAACCCAGCAGCATAAAGCACTCTGGCTGTGTAACAGAGCTGAGTTGTGAAGGTTGTGGAGGGAGGGTTCTGTGGTATCATTTTTAGTTGCATTTGAACTTTGCCTTTCTGTGTTAGTGTCTCTTTTATTTTATATGTGTCCCAGGACTCCTGTTTGTAGCATTTTCTTTTAATAGGGCTAATAGAGCGATTTTAAAGATTAACGATTTGATAAATCCTTGAAACAGTGCTATAGGTGAAATTGGGTAAATATTAATAAAGAATATACATTCAGTGAAGCCAGTGAATATGTTTTATTTACTTGAAAGTCCTGGAATCAAGCTAAGAGCTTTCTGAGAAGGGATTCAGGTTAAGTTTTTAGTAACTCCTAGTGTATGAGAGTGTTGGGTAGTGCAGAAGGGAGGTGCAGAATCCCTACCCTTCCTCCTGCCATGTCCTTTTCAGCTCAGAAGAATCTAAATCTAAAAATATTCCTTTTTACTTGTGATAATTCCTTTTAAAATAAGAACTAGTTTTTTTGGGGGTTTTTTTGGTGGGCTGCTTATGTCCTTTCACTAGAATGAAGCCATTAATATAGTGGATGCTGTCCAGTGGCATGCAGTAGTACCAATTGAAGATAAAAATTCTGTGTCACATGGTTGTTACTAGTAGGTACACACACATTTGTGTGTGTGCATAGGGTCTAAATGAGTTTAATATACTAATTTGTTTTGTTTTGTTTTTATTTTTTTTTTTGTGGTATGCAGTGACTTGGATACATACTTTAGTTCCATGTGTTTTAACAGATGCACACATGTCACAGGCAACCAATTCACTGAACAGAAAATGAATACATTGGTGAAATTCATTCAGGAATGTGCCAAACTAGTTCTGTTAACTAGTTCTGTTTTGTATAAGGACCTGGAAGTCAGTGGTTCGTGGTGAGAAGTTAAAATCTGGGTACTGATTCCTGAGGGCATTGGGAATTTTCTGAAAGACAGTGACAGAATCGCAGATCGCCTTTGCTGAGATGCCATTGAAAAAAATACAGAAGCAATTACTAACCTGGACAGAAGATCCTGTGCTCATCCTCAGGATGTTACCTGCTGTGGAAATCTGAGCGAGTGTCATAAAAACCTAACTCATGCTATGCTGTAATCTCTACCAAGGAGAGCTCTGTTCCACATGGCTCTGCAGGATTATGTTACTACGAGTTTTTTGGCAAAAAAACAATGAAGAAATATGTATAATTTCTTGGTGATTGCTTTCCATATAGTTTGACCCTATAAGGTGTATTCTTATTAAAGCAGGAATGGCTCAGGACTTTAGGCTGTGAATCTGAAAAAATGCATGTGGGGCTGTTAGTTAACAATAAAGATGTTTCTGGTTTTATCCATCAAAAAATTGCAAGTGACATTTACAAAGCGTTCCACTGTAAGGAAACTCTGTATTTTCCTGAGTGGGCTAGGATTTAAAATAACCCTCAAAGGCTCTACTGTTACAGAAATAGGTCTGTCTTTGTAGGTAACTAACAAAGGGATATCAGGAAGGTGACCAGTCTACAATGTACTTAGAAAATTATACTGATAATTTGTATTTAGATTTTTTGGCTAGGAAGAGTATTATTTTACAGTCCTGTAGAGGTTCTTCTGCTTTTATCCATTCAGTCATGTTTTATTACATAGAACTGAGAATTGAAGTCATAAATGTAGGTCATCTGAACCTTGTGAGAAATGTGCCTTGGGCAGCTATGAACGTTGTCTTTCCCATACAGTAACTGGTTGATTATCACCGTTTTTTTTAAACTATAACAGAGGTAAACTGCAGGTTACTTCTGAAGTTAACATGGTACCTGTGTCCACTGCATTTACTATTGTCAGATGCTACAGTAATAAAATTTATTTTAAATTTCTTGAATGTAGAGAATTGTGCTATGCTGAGAATGTACTTACATCTCATGTTCACGAACACAGTGAGGGCAATGGGTAGCTTGCACCAGGCTCTGTAGAATTATAAAGAAAGGTTGAAGTAAAAGAAGTTGAAGTAAAATGGCACACTGTTTATGTGGAGGTGTAGTGTCTAGATGAAGAAGTTTTATTATTTCCCTCCAGTACCAGAGTTACAGCTTGGTGTTTCAGCTGAGATGACTCATTGACAATTTCACCTTCCAAAAATTGTGTTGCAGCTGAATAATGATGTTGAAGTCTGAAATAAGGCTGGAATGCAGAATTTTGGTTGATACAATTAAGTAAATTTTTCATGTTGCCATGTTATCCATATTTATTACTTGATTTTATCGGTGTACTTACTTTTCCTGTTGATTACTGTTAGTGAAAGACTCACTCTCTAAAGATATAACCCTCCACATATTTTTGTGTATTTCATACAGGATCATGTTTAAAGACTTGCATTTCTTTAAATGGACTTACTTTTCAATAGAAAGTATTGGGTTCCTTTTTTCCTTATTCTTATGTAATCAAAATTCTTTGATGCCACACTTTCACATTTTTGCAGTGACTGATTTTTCTTTTTTTTTCTATTAAGTTTTATTAATCTTTGACATCTAGAATCATCATATAGCAATTAATTACATAGTTTGAGGTCTTGTTTGATAAAATCAGGGAAGAGATTGAGGTAGTGATAAAAAGCATCCTTTGAATCTGTTAAGAAAAGAAGAGAAATTGGAAGTTAGGACATTGTTCAGCTGATTGGTTCTCTAGTATGTTAAGAATTTAATGGATTTCCAAAAACATCTGTAAGACAAGTCATGTTAAATATTTTGATCTTTTACACCCCAGTCCCCTAAACTATTGAACAATTGATTCAAATCCAATCAAGTTTATTTATTTTGTTGTTTTCCTTCAGTGACACTTGACCCTATACTTACCGAATAAAGTGAGAAACTTGGTATGTTCCAGAGACTGCTGGAAATGTGACTTGTGATTTAGAATCACTCTTTCCTATCCTTTTTTTTGGTATGAAATATAAAATACATTCAAATGATTCCAAGGTTTGCAAGAAGTGTGTAGAACACAGAGTGCAGGAAGGAGCTATTTTTATTCACGGAGTGATTGTGGGACTGTTCCCTGGTGGCATCATGAATTTGCCTCTCAGCAGACGTATGGTGAGTTAATAAATAGGTTGTTGGTTGAAGCGTCTGCGTCAGTAAAATTTTGTTAGAGTGGAGTATTCTTTTCGTTCATTTTTTCTCATTGTGTTTACAAGTTGTTTGGTGGGGTTTTTGTTTCGTCCTGACCTTTATCCAAATATTAAATGTGGGTAGTCAGCCAGAAGGGAATCTAGGCACTCACTGGTTCTGTCCCTTTCATTTGGGAATCAGGATGCACTGTCTGCTTCAGCCCCTGTGTGTCTGGGCTCTGTGCCTCTCTGAGTATATAGATAGGCTTTGTGTTGCCATAGTTCCTGCTTTTGAAATAGGTAGGCTGGAAGATGTATCTAGGGAAGAATAAAAATGGAAACTTTTTTTTATGCCCACCAATGCAGCTTGATGGGTGGTTGTTTCTCAGTTTTCTGGTTTGTAGTTTTTTTCTGTTTATTTGGTTTGGGTTTTGTTTGGTTTTTTGTTTGTTTGGGATTTTTTTCATTGGGGTTTTTGGTGCTTTTGTTTTATTTATTTTTTTGTTGGTTTGGGAGGGGAGTTGTTGTTTCTTTTTGTTTTGTTTTGTGGTTTTGTAGAGTTTATTATGTTTAGTTTGGTTGGGAGGTGGTGTATTTGCTCCCCTCCCCACTCTCCTTCCCTGCGTGCCTGTAAGAGAGAGGGTTATTTCCTTCAGTTTCTGGGTCTAATTTTCAACTGTTGCGAGTTAAAGGAAAAAGATTGAGAGCAATGCCTTGAGAATTTTTTTAATTCTAAAGAGTGCTTTAAAGAGTAATGCTGAACTCCCTAATTTTTAAGGCTAATTTGAGTATTAAATGTAATTTGAACAGCTTTAAGTACTGCATCTTATATTTAGACCTGCCCGTTTTCAAATGCAGACAACAGAATGGTTCTGTTACATGATTGTAGGACCTTGTTTTTTAAAGTCTCTGGGTGATGGTGACTCTGTGACAGAATATGAGCTCTGCAGTCATTGGGAGTTATGCCTGGCCAGTGCCAGGCATCTCCGGACGTACGTAATGTAAGTTTAAATATTCACACTGAATGGCTTAGTATCTTCATGAGATACTTGGGAACATGCTACAGTCAGGGGAGATGGTTATTACTGAACAAAATATACGTGGTGGCTCTGTTTCTGGATGTTGTCCATATTCACACTGAGCAGTTACTTCACTTTTCTCATTTTGCTTATGGAGAAGCAAACACTTAAATGTTGGGGTTTTTTTTTTTCACAACTGTAGTTTTAAAGGGACAGGGCAGGATCTAGTGAGGTTAAAATTCATGTTGCCGGGCCAGTGAGGTATGGTTTCGGTTTCCTTAACTAAGTTAATCATCTACTGAATTAAATCATACGTTATTTGGCTCCATCAGAGATTTCGTTCTAGAGATGTTTTCAGGAATAATTCCTTGATGGAATCTGAATACCACAGATAGCCTTTGAGATGAGGAACAATTAATTTTCATTTTCACCTTGTAAATACTGTGGAATTATTATAGATTGGATTTGCATATCTGTGTTTTTTAGACACTCTTTCCAAATTGTCCAGGAAAGTAACACTAGCAACTGATGTTGAATTCAAGTTTCCCATACAGTTAAAGATTTTGGATGAAATACAGTGGTTTAATATAGTTTTAGTCTTTAGTAGCATATAAACTCCATAGATTATTATAATGAAATTTCTTTATTAAGAACGGTTAATTCCTCACATTTCTTCTACTCACTTAAGAGTTCCTTTTTGTAATTTACTGTAAGAATGTTTCTCATTTGTTTTTCTTGAATCAACTACTATGTGTAAAATCACAATAGCACCAGTGTTTGTTTTGTAAGGTAGGTCTGATACATAATAAAGTTAAAATGTATTTAATTTCCTGTTTTTTCATTGATTATGTATTGAAATGCTCATATAATGAATATAAGGAACAGATAAAATTTTATTGAATAGGATAACTCAATAGATTGTTATATTTCGAAGGAAAGATATCTGATGTTACAGAGCAAAACAACTATTTTGCTTAAGTTACTTCAGCAAATAATTGGTAAAGTTTTTTTTTTCTTCAATTGCTTTTTATGAATGAAAGAACTCAATGGGAATATCATCAAACAGACTGAGACTTGGTGTCCTGAGTTCTGTTCACTTTTCATCTGATTTAACTTGTTATTCTGAGCAAGATATTTAACTCACCGCCTGTTCACCAGTCATTGAAGAGGAGAGCAAAACTGAGCTGTTTATTTTGTCTGTACACACCTGAGGTATTGGTCACTAACCCTTTAGAAAGTATGTGCTAAGGAATGCACGGGATTCTCATTCTAATACAATTTCTAAAATAACTCCCTGGCAGTAGTAGGTTGGACAGAGCAGCTTATTGTTTGAAGGCAATTTGATGGCAATTTTCTTGGAAATATAATACTCCGGTAATGTTGTTCAGTTTTAAAGTAGGAACCTTTCTGCTTTGTTGACAATTTAATAATGAAATTATGTGGATATTTAAAATGAGCAGGGGACATGGCTTTGGAAAACAGTTCAGCATTGATAGCACTTGTTCCTCAGTTTGTTCTTGTGGAGCACCAGGTTATTCTTAGAGGAGAGCAGAGAGGGAAAAAAAGGTCACAGATTAATCTTCTATAGCGGCTCATGAAGCAAACTAATAATGGGATTTCTTAATTATTGGAATTAGGGATCTTTGCTATTGATATTCTCTTTGAATATTACATACAGCTGGTTAAAATAATTGAATACTTTTTCAGTGTAGAGCATGCTGGGAAATGAAAATGAAGTTAAATACCTTCTTGTTTTCATTATAGCTTTTAAAATAGTATCAGCCCTGAACGTAAGCAGGTTACATATGTGATATTTTAAGAAACATTTTAAAATATTTTTCCAGTTTTGTGATACCTTTTTAATAGATGGTGAGGATGTGAAACTCGATGATAATTATGAATAATACAATTATGCATTATACCTGATACATTAGGGAGATAAATGCTTTCTTCTTACTACAGGAAATAAACTATTCCCACTGAAACACTACCTCAATTAATTTATGGTTTTCTCTGTGCCTCTTGGGAATCCTGAGCATGGTTCTAGTCAGGTCTTGAATAAGATATAATTTCTGTTTATATGCTGTATTCACCATAACTGTAAACACTTTTATTTCTGTGAACATCTGAATACAGAGGATAGAGTTTAGAGATGGCGAAATAATTGTGTAAATTCTTATCTGTTTCTTTCAAACTCTGGTACATTATGCAGTTTAGTATAATTCAAGGATGTTCAGTGTGGTTTAAACATGGATGTTAAGTCTGATGTTTGATTCTGCTCAATGCTGTAGCCTAATTCTGTTCCCACCACTTTGCATCTTCCAGGCCATGAGAGACTGCTCCCATGATGGCAGAGATTTGTATGAAAGGTTTTGTTGACCACTGCACAACTCTTAAATGCTAAAAGCAGAAGGCACTAGCTGGTAGCTCAGTGTGGAGCAAACATTTTATTTTAAACTTCAAAAACAATTATGTCAAAGAAAAGTCGTGCCAAGGGAGAGAAGTCCGACATGGAGACTGAAGCCCTGCAAGCTGCTAATGAGGAGCTGCGAACTAAACTAACCAACATCCAGATAGAATTTCAGCAAGAAAAATCCAAGGTATTTGTCTGTCTCTATTTTGTGATCATTCTTTTAACAGTAGCACTTTTAGAAACCATCAGAGTTTGATACTAAAATGCGTTAGTTGTACAGGAAAAAACATGACAGAGAAGTGAGATCAGAAGAACAACTGATAAACTAAAACTGGTGCCAACTCTTATAAATAGTGTGCAAAAGGAAGCAAATATCCCCAAACACCCAGTCACTGAAATCTGCAATCACAGCAATGCAAATGGTGTTAGCTTACTGACAAGGGAATTTTGTATTTGATCTTACTGAAAATTGTATGTTGTAAAAAGAATTGTCTTCAAAAGCAAACATCAGCACCTTATTCAAAGCATGTCACTTTAAATGCCTATGAAGAATATCAATTAACTGGAAACTATGTGTGTAGGAGTCCTGATTTGATTTCCTGAGGTTATGTGTGGCGCCATTCTGAGCTATTCAATGAGGCGTCTGATTGTTAATGAAAGAGATCCATCAATATTTGTCTATCTGGCCTGTGTTCAACAGGTATTTTGGTAATCAAGAGGACACATAGGATAAACTATTAATTCATCAAATACATTCATATTTGTAAAGATTAGCATTTACTTTTATATATTTCCGTAGGTGGTTTAAAATATGGACAAACCAGTAAGGTTATTTCTATTCTGTTAGTTTATTAAAATCAATTCGTGCATTTGAATTTGCACATGGCAGTTCTGGAGATTAATCCATGTGCAGGTGGATTTATCTGTGTTTGACTGGGGATACTGTAGTTACAAGAGTCTCAAAGACTTACCAAGTGGAGCAAGCATGCACTGAAAATGTGTTCTCTTTACATAACGTATCTTTGTTCTAGCCTTTTTTCTTCATATCAGTGTAAAATGTGGAACACCCTAATAACAACATTTCTGTACATTCTAGTTTCATTAACATCCTTGTGTGATACTCAGCTTTGAAACGTCTTATTTTTTACATTTTAATTTACACAGTAAACCAAAATAACCACCAAGAAATATAATCTTGAGAACTTACTTCTTACAGAGGAAAAAGAAAACATAAAGGCTTAATTTTTGTTTGAACGATGCAATAGGTTCAGAATATATCAGCCAACTAAATTTGTGTTGCCTTGGAAATTTTTCTTCTTCACAGACTAAAGCAAAAAGTTGAATCTCTTACGGGTCAGGGGTATTGATGAATGAGCAGATGAGTCAGGGGTTTTGCTATTGGCTTCCTCATCCAGCTTCTCTTGCTATTGATTGATATAATGACAACAAATTTTAAAACAAGTGGCACAAACTACTTGTGCATTTTAAAACCACACACCATGAAATTTAGTAGAGGCTAATACCCTTTATAATTCAGTGGCTGATAAGTTGTATTATTTCACTGTCAGTTTCAGTGTTTCAATGTTTCTGTTTGGAGACCTAGGAGTTGATGGCAGATTGCATTTACACTAGTAAATTTTTCTTTTTAGTTATCTTATTTCCAGTCTTGTTCTGTATAACTTTATGTGTAGAAATATGGATGTGAATTTTATTATGATTTTTTAAATTGCATTTTAAAAAACACATAATTATAAAGTTATCTTACACCTTGGACAGAAGAATGAATTAATTTTGAGTCCTTAAATAATTCTGATTTAAAAAAAATACATAAACACTAGAAAGAGTTTAGCCCTGATATACCTCCAGTTTTGATGCTTTACCTGTAATAGCATCAAGTTTAACTCTTGATTCAACTAAGAATGAGGTGTAAGTACAAGACCATGACAGCTGCAGGAACATTTTCAACAACTAGACTTCTTACACTATATTCAGCCTAGGAAGATTTGCTTCAGTTTGGTTACTTGTTCACCTTTCTTCAGCTTAAAAATTTAATGTTTTCTAGTGTATTGAGGTTGTTACTGAACACATATCTGTGTATTGTGCACATGTGTGCAGAGACATGGGTGAGCTCACATACATAACCTGTGAAAGTGGAAAGAGGAAATTAAAGCCAGAGGGCTCTAAAATCCTACTAAGTGTACATTGCAGTCTGTCTGTAGTAAATTCTGTGAGGATGCAGGCAGGGGAAGAGAACTTCAACCTCTTTCCCTCATCTTTGCTGTGGTGCTTGCTCTAAATCATTTAACTAGAATTGTATGTATAGTTTATTTCCCAGCCTACTCTCAGTCTGTGCACTAGTTACAGGATGCCTTGACTGACAAGATGAGTAAATCAAAGCCATAGACATTTTTCCTGTTTAGACTGTAGTTCAAAAATAGTAACAAAACCAAGAGAAATTATTTCTTGGTATCAGAGAAGTAAAAACACTGTACCTAGAGAATGCTTAATAAATTACATATCTTTACTGGCATAGAGGTAAGAGTGAAGTATTGAAGCTGCTAAACAGCAGCTCTGTGACCCGTGGGACATTAACTGTATTAAGAAAGGTAACAAACTCTTGTGGGGCCAATTTATTAAATTTAATTTTCCTAAACTATATTTTCCCTCACGTGTATATGCCTATATTAATGATTTATCTGAGAAGGAACCTTCTAATTGATCAGAGACATCACAAATGGAAATTGGCCTTAACATACTTTTGCCTACAAAATACTGCTTTCTCTGAAATAAAATTTTACCCAAGAGACTTTCAAAACTTTGTACATATTTTCCTAGTTCATCTTGTTTCATTGGTTGTTGATGCATGTAACGAAATTTCATCTGTAAATTTGTTCTGCATGTTTATGCAATACCTGATCCAAAACTGATGTTTGCAGATTTTTGGATGTGCATCATTGTGGGTCTTGCTGGTGGTGTTTTGGCCATCAGATGCACGAGGAGCTGGGTTCATGTATATTGCCTAAGGGGTGAAGCAAAAGTTGTGGCCCTGCCTTGGTTTCTCATGTACTGTCTCTTGTTTTGGGATCACCTGTTTGATAGCTTTGAGGAGCTTGTTGGATATAGGATGTCCTCTGGGACTGTAGGTTTGCTGCCACCTATGGAGAGCCTGGAGAAGGAAATGCATGAAATGAACAGGGGCTCGCATACTACCCTTGCTCTGCTAGTGAAAAAGCTTTGTTGAAAGAGATCCAGCCTTTGGGTAATGAGTAATGAAAGGAGCTGACCAAAGCACAGAAATTATACTTATTTTAAAGTGAGTGGAGACAGGACTCCCTCTGACTGAACCTTAAAGTCCGGTGCTATGAGCACAAGGAGCTGCTGTGAATGAGCATGGTTTTGGCAGTCAGCTCAGTGGTTTTATAAATGCTTGTGCTAAGGTCCATGAATATTTAGGAACAAGTATTCCAAAGTACTTCTTCCCAGTGAGATAGTTAGGAAAAATGAGAAGGTAGTCTTCTGATATTTTGAGTAATACTTTGATCTTGATAGCAAGGTGTTATAGTGTTGGCTGCCACTCCATCTTCACCAAGTTCAGCTATTGCTTTTAAATATCCATATTCTATTTGTGACTGTACATTTGTAGGCTTGAGATCACAACATGTAGGAGTTAATAATAATAAATGAGATAAATGAGATGTTTCATCTCTGTTTCCACTGTATCACCTCACTGCTGGGAAGGGGAGTGATAGAGCAGCTTGGTGAAACTTCGTGTGTTTTGGTTTATGGCCACTGCTCCTTAATCTGTCATGGAGCACCACCAGAAAGAGCCTGGTACCATCCTCTTGACACTCTTTGAGATATTTATATGTATTGACGAGGTCTACTCTCAGTCTTCTCTTCTCTAGACTAAACAGGCCCAGCTCCTTCAGTCTCTCCTCACAAGAGAGATGCTCCAGACCCCTTCTCACCTTTGTGGCCCTCCACTGAACCCCCTCCAGTAGCTCCTTGTCTTTCTTGAGCTGTGGAGCCCAGAATTGAACACAGTACTCCAGATGCACCTCACCAGGGCCAAGGTTGTTGATGAGCAAGTTGAATAAGACTGGACCCAGTATTGATTGCTGGTGTTCCCCAGCCTTCAGCTGGATTCTACTCTGCTGATCACGATGCTCTGAGCTCTGGCATTCAGCCAGTTCTTCATCTACCTTGATCCACTGTCCATTCATGTAACCCACATTTCCTGAGCTTACCTACAAGGATGTTATGGAAGACAGTGTCAAAAGCTTTGCTGAAGTCAAGGCAGACAACATTCACTGCTCCCCGCTCATAGACCCATCCAGCCATGCCATTGCAGAAGACTATCAGAATGGTCAAGCATGTTTTCCATTTGGTGAATCCATGCTGACTATTCCTGATTGCCTTCTCTTCCCTTACGTTCAAGTTTGCAGTTCCTGGCAAAAAGCAGTGTGGAGAGTACCCGTTCTGTGACTATTGTGCCACAAAGTAAAACTCCCTGCAGTTAAATCCAAGAGAAAAAAATGAGGTAGTCCTGGGTAATTTCTTACTGTAACATTTTTATTGGGGCAGTGGTTTGGTAGCACTTGGAAATAGATATGATTTAATAGGTTATTGCCTTTTAGAAATGCATAGTTTTAAAATTATTCCATTGACTTTGGTTGTAAAGCTGAACTATTATTTTTCTGTCTCAAGTGTGCAAAGCACCTTGCCATTGAAAACAGATGCAAATATCCAAGGGCAATATAATTATATTGTTTTAAAGAAAATCCCGCTTTCAGGCGCTTTTTAGACATAAGGAAAGAAGAAGCAATGATGCTTAGCATTATTTCTTGAAGAAACTAACTTCTTCTATGACAACAATATTGTATCAATGTACACCAATTTTTAAAGTTTTAATTTAGAACAGTAGAAAATAACTGTTTTATTGGTGCCATGATATCCTGCTGGACTTTGTTTCTCTATTGGCTTCATTTCTTGGATAGAATAGCTTTC